>JACCIY010000941.1:25000-89541 GCA_025506505.1 Flaveria sonorensis | reverse complement strand
AATAAAATTCATTTAAAATGATAAAAACACTCCTATCACAAAATAAAATAAAACTACCAATTTTATATAACATTGATTATATTACGAGAATTAAATTTTATAACTAAAACATATCAAGAATTATCCAAACTAATTGAACTAAAAAAAATCTAAAAAACATCCGGATTGGCCACTAAATAAATCAAAGATAATCCAAAGGTCATGATATATCACGTCAAACAATATCGTCAAGCGTGTCTTCATCCATCCAAGTTTGGGTTTTCATCAACTTTAAAAAAATTACCATCAACTCTTCATTCCGTGCAAGCTCACAAACAGCTTTGTCACACTCACGAATGGTCAAACCTTCAACTTTGTTCACTTTCGCATAATGATTGTTACGAAGTTCCTTTCTGTTGCTCTCCGTACCAAAAACTCTGTTAAATGTATTTGTAGCCTCCCTAATCTCTAGCCCAATTATTTCTGCCAACTCTTTCAAACTGTTCATTTGAGGATCCCAACTGCTGTGTATTTTCCTTTTGCGTTGTATACTTGATTCTTTTCGATAAGCAGCATATGAAGGGTTGTTTAGTGACTGATCAACATCTATATCATCTAATCCATCGGTAGCCTCTGGTGCTTCTTTGTTTACGTCAAATAGTATATTAGCAGCTGTTTAAGCATCTCTTCCATTTGTCTGATCCCTACCAAATACTGCAGACAAGTCCTAGTAATGAGGAAATCTCTTTCATTCCATTTTGTTGCATTTTTATGCACCTAACAACCAAATCATAAAATTACAAAAAATTATACAAAGTATCCATAAATCACTAAGTAACAATAAAGTGTTGCATTTTATATCTCAAATTTATATATAAAGGCTACGATCATAATTAACTATACAATACATGTATATAAGCTTGCTAAACAGGTTGTGACGTGTTGAGCATGTCGTTATTATAATCCCAGCCAAAACCACTAGTATTATTCCATGATAGCATATCATGCACAGTAGACCAATCACTCTTTAATGTCTTTACACATGATTCTATATGTGGTTTTGCCTTTATGTCAGCTTCAAGAAGTAAGATTGCTAGTTGTTGCTCAACCGCATTAAAGAAGCCAGGTTTAAACCCATTATCTGATTTGTAATTAGAAACTAAATTAAGCACATCAAGCATGGCTGCAATAAGTTTCTCGTCCTCATTTTCATTCCATTTTTTTAATTAAAAAATCAACCTGTGCCTCCATATCTTACACAGAACATCAATGTTACATAAATAATAAAAGCATAAAAGTATTCAAAGTTGTATAAATAACAAGCATAAGATAACAATCAAATTCATTCTAAAAATCAAATCCATTATATAGAAATATCGAAAACAACATAACTAATAACTAAAAACATAATAACCTAAATAAATCAATGTCTAGATGTCCATACATTAAACATTGATGTTGCCAATTTTTTTCTAAAGTTTGTCGATTCATTTGACGTCCCAACTATTGTAATATGTTCCACATGTGAACCAAGATCTTTGTCATCTGCATCATTTATGTGTAATAAACTTCATCATCATCAAAAGGATAACATGTCATTTCTCTTCGAATAAAATTATGCATAAGACAGCATGCAAGTATAATTTTATTCTGTGTTTTAGATCGGATAGTAAGATGGGCTTCTAAGTATAGCCCATTTTTGTTTCAAAATGCCAAAACATCGTTCAATGACATTTCTTACTACTGAGTGCTTTATGTTTCAATACTCTTCGGGCTTTTTAAGTCTTTGTCCATCTAGCCATGTATCAAGATGATATCTTTGACCTCGGAATGGTGAAAAAAATCCCTTGCCGTTGGTAGTTACCTTTAGGTACTTGCAATCCAAGCATCAACAAGATAGTAGTTACCTTTAGGTACTTGCAATCCATTTTCTCAGATCATATCACTACGAAGTATTCTACTATCGACCGCAGATCCTTCCCAACCTGGTAATACATAAATAATCCATTTGCCAGGCTGCTCAATCTCATCCCACATCGCTTGAAATAGGATTTAAGGTACCTGTCTGCTTACTTATAAATAGAAACCTTAAGGTTGAATTTGAATTTAATTTTTTCGGGAATGCTCTAGTATAAAGAGAATACCGAGTACTCGATAACCCTTTGGGTGTTATTATTGGTTATTTTGGTAGCTCGAGTAGGAGCGCGAGTTGGGAGACTCTACAACAAATTGTCTTAGATAGTTATAAGGTATGTTCTCGTTTAAGTTATGTCAAGTTAATTATTATTTATTTTAGTATATTATTAGGATTAGTATTAGTATAGTATTACTATTTTAGGCATTAGGATTATTGTTAGAGTTGAGTTTTAAAAAGCCTAGTCTTAGTTAGGCATGGACTAATTACCCATGCTTAAGCAAGGCAGCGTTAGCTAATATCAACCATGACAATGACTACTTAGTTGTACCATCGCCTAACCTAGGATTATTTAAAATGTATCAAAACTTTAAGATATCACTAGATCGTACAAGGAATTGATTATCAATTGTTGAGCAACTGTTAAACAAGTGAGTTATCATGTCTGTTTTCAAAACTATTATAATATACTCGTTCTGTGTGTACTAGTAATAATTATAATGCTTACTATGCACGGGTTGGTAGGGGTATACGGGATCCTGATATATTTAATGGGGTGTGTCAAACGAGCTGAAAAGAGGATAGGGTTCCTCGTATGCATCAGATACTTGCTGATACCTATTTTATGGCTTAAAGGGTCTGATAATGGTCTGATAAACCCCCTATCGGTGGTAGTGGTAAAACCAGAGAAGGCACTGTGCCTATGGACCCAAATATGACGACCCATATTGTATGCATGTCAAGTTAATTTATAACTGTATAGCATGAGCTCACCAGCTTTAGCTGACGTCTTTTTGAGTATGTGTATCACAGGTAACCCTAAGGAAATGCTTAAAAGCTGCTTAAAGATAAAAAATCTAGAAGACCAAAAAGTTTTATTTTTTTTGTTTTTTAGATACTGTTGTAAAATAGTAGTGTAACAAGTTGATGGTATTATAGTATGTAATAACACATATGTTTGCTTCCGTTGTAAGTTGTATCGATTGCGAACTTCCGCCCGGGTTTCGGGGGTGGGGTCACAAAATGTGTGGTTAGGATTGGTTCCCTAGTTCCCTCTTTTTTTGGTGTTCCCCATTGAACTCTCCATATATATATCTATATTATATATATATATATATATATATATATCTATATATATATAATATATATATATATATATATATATATATATAATATATATATATATATAATATATATATATATATATATATATATATATAATATATATATATATATATATATATATGGGACAGTTCAAATAGAAATAGTTAGAAATCGTAAAAACTAATAAAACATTTTCACTACTCATAATGTGACATGTGTCATGCTTTATTTTAAAAATTCATGTTACTAGCACTTTAGTCTTTTTCTATTTTTCTATCATTTTGCTTGTACGAAATTTTAAATATTATATTAACACATGTGTAACACATATGTTAGTGATTTGATTTTTTTCAGTATTTTAACACATGTGTAAATAATTTAATGAATACCTTAACATAAGCATAATATATAGTTGTAAGATAATTTTGAAAACCTTAACACATGTTTCTCGGTATTTCAACACATGTGTAAAAGATACTCAACATGAGTAAAAATAAAAGTTATATGTGTAATAAATTAATTAAATATGAGTAAAAGATATTTACATAAATCAGAAAAGAATCTATATCTAAAACCCAAATAATATACATACAAAATAAAAAAAATTGCATACTCCTTTGTTGATTATGCATTGTTTACATCTTAAATTTGGACTCATTAATAAGTTATAAGGCAAAAACCATGATGTAACATGATTAACAACTATTTAAAGTATAAAAATACAAATCTGAAGAAATGAGAAGTTCACATATATGTATATTCAGTTACATATATGTGTATTCAGTTTACACATGTGTAGTTAACATATGCGAATTCGGTTTACTCAATGTAAAACTCAGTTTCCACATGTGTAAAACTCATTTTACACATATTTATATCCAAGAAAACCTAGTAAAAAGAGATTTAACAAAAAATATATATAATTAAACATATTTTAAATAAGAATGTGTGCACATGTGTATACTGATTTTACACATTTGTAAATCTCATTATACACATGCGTAATAATCTAAATTCATACTCTAAAACCATATTTTAGAAAAGAATATTTGAGTAGTTCTACAAAATATCACTAACCACACATGTGTAAAACTCTTTTTATAGTATTTATATTCAAAAAAAAAAATCCAGCAAAAATAGATCTAACAAACTTAAAAATAGATCTAACAAACATAAAAAATATGTAAACATGTGTAACCCAGACAAAAAAATATCACCAACAAAAAAACCCAAATCTAAACTTGAACACCAACAAAAAGTTCTTAAAACACAAAAGTTGAACACAAAAAAAATCACAGGTCCATCTTCATCGCCGCTGTAGATGGTGGTCAGCCACCAATGAAAGCTTCCACCTCTTAATTTTCTCTTGATCTCTCTCTTGTCTTTCATCTTGTAAAGAGAGAGAAAGACGAGAGATCTAGTTTTAGAGAGAGAGAAAGATAAGAGATTTACTTTTAAAGAGAGAAAGAGATTGGTTGAATGGATGTAGTTATATGGGTCGGTGGTTGATTTAAGAAAAATCATATTAAAAAAATAGGGAAATGACCAAATTACCCTTTCTTTCACTTTTTGTACATATGGTCCCACAAGAGTATAAAATTTTATTTTTTTATTTAATAAAATACGAGTCATTTATCTTAATGTAATCAATGGTGGAGATTTTGTTTATTGATTTTCATAATTTCTAGTGTAACAACCCAAAATTTCATAAAATAAAGATGGATGCTAAGGTGTTTGGTTAAAAAGGTAAATAGTGAAAGATAATAGGGCAAATAAGTGCAAGAGGGATCAATTATGATACTTACTTATTTAAAGAAGAGTAGCTGCTCCCTCCCTTCTTTCTTGCACTTAATGCTTACTAAAGGGGGTAGAGGGAGACTGAGACTACGACTAGAGAGAGAAGGTTGCAGATAAAGAAAAATGTATGACTTTCATTGACTTTTTCATAAATCTAAGCATTAATCATGCTTAGAAGCTACTTATAGGAAAAATCTAGTGAAATTTAATGTCCTTTCTTTAAGGGTTTTGCTAGAGTAATAATCAAAAGGTGAATTCTATATCTCCTATTTTTAGATGATTTCATAGTTTTGATCTGATATGCATATATGTAGCCGCTTTAATAAAGAACGATAAACTTTATGATAAAATTCATGTTTTTAGGGTTTTTACAATTTTACGTATGTATGTTCTTGCATGAAAGAATAGTTCTTTATAAATCCTAAAAGTTAGCTATTTGATCTATTATAATACTAATAATGCAATGATAAAGTTTTGAGAAATCAAACAAATGCTAAAGTTCTAGTTAACCTTCATAAGTGATAAAGTTCCTATAACTGATTCACAACCTTCATAACTAAAATGATTGTTTTCTTCACAAATAGGATACAGTCCCATAAGAGGAGATAGTTATAGAAAGATAAAGTATAAAGTTCCATAAGTAACTAAACCTCTGCAATTGAAGCCTTATTGCTCCTCACCTAGTTCATGCCTTTATAACTAGTTCAACATGTATAAAAGATAAAGTATGAAAGACCCACAACTAACCCATTACCTCCGTAAGTGAGGTTTAACTTCCGTAGCATACAACACTTGTGAAAAATATAAGTTAAAGCTTTGCAAGTGTTTATGCCTCCATAAGTGACTAAAAGCCTATGAAATGGACCAAAGCCTCCGCTATAGGATAAAGCCTTTATAGTTTTTGACCCTTAGGTAGCGTTTAGTACGAAGGAATGAGGGGTGGAATGGAATGAACCATTGATACTGAATGAATAAATAGATGTTTTGGTTGGTGAAGGTAATGTAATGAACCATTACATAGTTGATTTCATTCTCACAAATTCATTCCATCCACTCCCTTCTTTTCTTTCATTTCATCCATTCTTCCATCATTAGTCACCAACACCACCCACTCACCCACCACAAACAACCACCATCGGCCACCAAGATTATTCATCACCGGCAACCACCACCTCCACCGACCACCACCAATCACCGGCTATCGCCGCCGCCCGCCGTCCCCGCCCTCGAAAACCACCACCTGCCACCATGGCCGTCGAAAACCATCCTCGGCCACCACCGCCGTCAGAAACCATCACCACCAACCGCCATCACCACCATAACTACTTTTATATTTCATTGCTTCGTTTTTTTCATAGCTAACAAATAACACAAAGTAATGATTCATTTATTCCTAAAGAGTAACCAAATAGGACATGGAATGTAATGATTCATTTCATTCTCTCTTCCATTCTATTCCCTCATTTATTCCATCATTATTCATCATCCATTATTCCATTACCCCATACCAAACAGACCCTTAGTCAAAATTTAGGGATCATTACTTTGCAACTAGAATAACACCTCTGTAACCAAAGTAAAGCCTTTGTATATGAAACCTCTATAACTAAAGTAAAGCCCTTACATAGTGTAACTAGTATATACTACCTTTCATAGTAGCCTACATTCATGTAATTTAAAGAAGTTAGAATATCAATAACTGATTAAGTTAAGGTAGAGTATAAAGTTTTATATGGTATAGAGCGCTAAAGTACAATATAGATAAAGCCCAGCTAAAGTAATGTACGATAAAGAGGTGGAGATAACATAACCAAAGTACTATAAAGTAAAGAAAGACAAAGTTAGTCTAAAGACATAATTTCACATATGAAGCAATAAAGAATATTGAATAATATTTCAATAATAGTTACCCATGCTAAAGCATAATTATGAATGGTAAAGTATACTAAAGGATTTTTGCAAGCACACATGTCTTGATGTATTCTAAGCATTGCCATAGGATTATTATGACAAATAACAAGATTCTTGCATATGTTGCATGCAACATAAGTCCGGTGTAATGACAAGCGACGTAAGTCATGCATTCAATACAAGCAACAATTAAAGGAGTCTTGTGTGCAATGCAAGAAGTAGCTAAAGGAGTCTTGAATAAGGACATGGTCATATTAAAATAAAAGTTAAGTATAGTTAAGGGATTATAAAGAGATTTTTTACGAGTGTTACACTAGTGCAAGCACACAGATGGAATAAAGTAAACAAATGGAGTAAAGTAAAGCTCAAAGTCTAGATACTTTATAAAGTTAATGATAAAACTATAGCAAAGTAAAGTATGATAAAGAAAAAACTTGAAGATAAATTACAGTCATAGTTAATCTAAAAATTATGATAAAGTCTACTAGGTTAGCTGAAGTAAAACTAGAATTCACTCAACATCCTTAAGTTTTTGTATGCATATTAGCTTGAACACATACAAGTTAGAGAAAGTCTAGTGTTCTAGCATAGTAGTTTATGTTTTTAGTTAAATCTTTAAAACTAAGATATAATAATCTTGACTTTGATAATGTTTTAATACTTCATTAAGTATGTTTAATGAAATTTTGGTTTAAGAATTGTGTATGCAATGTGTGATTCTAGTTATGAGGTCTGCTAGAAACAAGACCTTACACATGTGATCCTTCTCTATGCCACCATCCTAATCATTTGTTACCTTACACGTGTGATCCTTCTCTATGCCACCATCCTAACCATTTGTTCCCCCTTACTCCCTCCAAATGATTAGGGGTTGCATAGTAGAGGCACATGAAATGGAACAACTTATAAGAAAGTCCATGTTTGTGAAACTACATACACACCTTACATATGGCGATGGGATGTTTGTCGTGCCTATCCTAAATTCTCAACCCTTCTAGAGGATGGAAATTCATAACGAAAAGGCATTTTTTCCACAAAACTTCAATAGGTCAGAAAGGCACCCAAGCAGGTAGACTCACCAAGCCATATCACCCCTTATGTTAATTTTGCAACCTAATTTTACAAAATGCGTTGTCCATGTAGAAATTCCCACTAATGGAAAGTATGATAGCTCTATAGATCAAGATGATCATATCAATGTGTCTGTTGGCACAGGTGGGTTTACAGTGGCTAGTGTCTGTTTGGTGCCACATGTAACCCTAATCATGGTAGTGTGCTTATGGTATGTCATCATAACAAAAAAGACAGAGAAAGTTTTGAAGAGCTGATAAGAAAGTTTAGGCAGCAAATTAGCCGCAGAAGCATGACACAAAAGATAAGATAGAGATACCCCATAAAAGAAAGTGCGATAATGAATCATTAGAAACTATCACTATTTGTTATAATCTAAGATGGTTGCAAATCAATGGAGTCACAAAAGATAAAATGATAGCAAGTATTGTACAATGTGTCCAAAGGGAAGGGGTGATTGTGACAACCTACATAAATCACACATCGGCCATGGACATGAGAGTTGTTGGGTTCATAAGTGATGTCTGACATTTAATATCACCAACGCATTTTGGGCGTATTGGCTGTGGATGAGAGGAGAACTCCATAGTTAAGCGTGCTAAGGTAGTAACAATCTAGGGATGGGTGACCCCTGGGAAGTTTTCACTTAGGCAACCAAAAGCAAATCCATGAGCTCCTCGTGGAAAAGCGGACAATATTAGTAGTACGAAATTTTTCACGATTTGCTCAATCTGATACAATGTCACGAGAAGCAAGTGATTCTTAAAAGAGAAGCAAGTGAAACCAATCCTCATTGACTTCAATTTTTTCTCAATCTGATACAATGTCAAGATTTGCTTTTAAGTCTTATATATATATATATACACACAAACATATATACATACATAGATACATACATATATATCTAATATGATTTGAGTAAGAGCTAGTATCAGGGCCTTCTTATGGATACACTTGTTAGACATAATCCTTGATTAACTTAAAACTAGTTTATTAATTATTTGCATTATATTTACGTAAATTAAATGTGGTAGTTATGGTAATTAAGTAGTGCCTTAACCCCTAAGAAAACTCATACCGATTCAAGGTATAAATACCTTATGTAGTTGTTCATTTTAATTTAATGCATCTCAAAATTCTTACGATTCTCTCTAGAAATCGATCCTAAACAATCCCTATAAACATCAACACCTTGCTTTTGTTGTTTGAATTATTTATCATACATGACATGTTTGTTTTATATAAAAGCTTGTTTACATTTTATAGGTACGTGTTTTTTGTCAAAAAAATAAAATAAAATAATACCATAACTATAACCATAACCAAGCCCAATAAATCTCATCAATAGACAAGCTATTGACGAGGTATGGGGAGGTGAGATGTAGGCAAACCTAACCTCTATCGCAATAGATAGAGAAGCTGCTTCTAGAGACTCCTGGCTCTAAAGAAATCAAAGAAGAAAGAAATATAGATCATATAATATACACTTACTATCTAGTAGATTATCACAAGCAAATCATATGCTAAAATATAGACAAAAACATGCAATGACCATAAGTAAACATTCAACACATCATGCGTGTACAATATATATTAGGTGACAGAAAATACATAGAGTACAGTGATATACATGACATCATATTCCATCCATTCACATCATCTATATCATCTATATACCATATACAATGATGACAATACTCGGTCTACCGATATTATGTAGAGTGATAGTATTAAAAGACTACTAAAGTGGTGGTAGAACCACACTAATCCCCTGGGACCTACCTACGACATGTATAAACATCCCAGGCACGTCCTCTAAATTACCTTAACCTTAATCCTACATATTTAGATACTTGTATCCTGGACCATGTCCTCAGAGAGGTGCACCTTTAACAAATCATGTTTAATCCTCTCATCCCAAGTTAGTTTGGGCCTACCTCTACCCGTCCACCCATTTATCATAAGGGCCTCGACCACTCTAATCGGTGTCATTATCTGCCTCCTTTTGACATGCCCAATCCATTTTAATCTTTCTCTCTCTTATCTTATATTCTATACTAGCTACTCCTAATCTATTTCTAAACATATCATTTCTTATCCGTTCTAACCTTGTGTGACCATATATCCACCTCAGCATCCTCATCTCTGCTACCTCCATCTTGTGTGCATGAGTCTTCTTCATAGCCCAGCAGTTAGTTAGTTCCATATGCCATAGCTGGTCTTATCACAACTCTATAAAATTTTCCCTTTCGGATCGTTGAAAATTCTTGTCACACAGTACCCCTACCCCTGATGCTGCCCTCTATCTACACCAACCTATTTGAATCAAGAATTTGGTATTATAGTTTAGTCAAGTTGTTTGGTAAACTAGGTTTTTGGTATGAAAATTGAGTTGATTTCACATATATAGTAATATTTTGGTTGGTTGAGGATGTCTTGTTTTTATGGTAATCTTCTATGTTATTATGTCATTTGAATGGTGGTTGAGTTTGATATGTTTCAAAAACAAAGTTATTGGTTAATCCAATCCTAAGTTATTGTATTAAAGTGTTGTACATCAATAGAAGACATGTTTAAATTTTCTTAGCCTTTGTTTTGTTTCAATCACTCACGGGCAACAAAAATTTGTGTACACTTTGAATTATTTATTATATTGACGTGTTCATTAAAAAACATGTTAATATTTCAGATTTAGACATATAATTATTTTAAATTTATAAAATCTTTTCAAAAGGTCTCTAAAATTGTAAAGTTTTTTCTTGGATCGAGTGCAGTACTTCATTGGCTAGCACACTATTCATTAGATTTGATTTAAAGACAAGGGTTTTGTAATGATAATCTAGTTTTTTATTGATAATTTGTGTGACCTAAAAGTTTGTATTGCTAGTCCAATTCACATATATGTTATACTAGGCTTGATCCTTATAAATAAAAAAAATCTTGTTGAATTGTTAAGAGTTAAACAACTAGGATAACTAGCATTCTAATTCATCATTTCTATAAATTTGATATTGTGACTTTGTTTCCCATTTTGATCTGTAGCACATTTTGGTTTTCTAATTGCATGTCAATTCTCATGTCTTATTATCATGGTTATGAATTATGTTATTCTTGACTATGACTTGAACTGTGCTAGTAGTAGCAATCATAGCTCTTATTAGTGTTTTCAAAATCTTCTTTGGATCATGTGACTTAGTTTGTCTAAGGTAATTCTAAATTTCTTCTGCTTATAACCATGTTTTGATGGGTTTTTTTGATTTTGTTTCATCATACTTATTGGTATGGGGGTTTGTGGGATTTGTATGTCTTATTGTCTATCATCTTGTCATTGGTTAGTCGAACCTAGTGGTTCAATTATTTTTAACCAATTGTATTATACAGAGAGTTATTGATTATTTGACAGCCTCGTATGTTTCTTCTCTTGTGTAGTAGATGTTATGAATTTGTATTCATTTAATCTGTTTGGTTATGTCTTTCTTGTATGATATAGCTTATGTCATTCTTATTACTATCAGACTTGTCTTTGAAATCTTTTGATTCGGAATTATATGTGAAAGTGTAAAAACGCTGTTGATTAAATTAAAATTAGCCTTTAAGTTCTTCATGTGTCTTATCTTTATTTGTATTTATGAGCTCTTGAAACAATATGTTTTTTTTATCTTTCTTATCATATAAGTTTTCTAAACAGCTTTATTGAACTGTGTGATTCTTTAATTATCTTAGTTTGATTCTGGTATGATTCTTCTCATCTTCAGACACGTGTTAATAGAAGTCTTATATAATCATATGTTTCATTAAATTTGTTTCTCTTACAATCATATTGTTTTATCTTAATTGGAAAACTTGTTGATTATTATTTTTTGTGGTGATAATCACATATTATGTTGTGCCTTGTGGCATTAGTGTGCTTGCTTTTTGTATGGTGAATTTAAAATTCAATGTCTGATTAAGATTTCTCCTTGGAAACTATATGGGCGGGTTTATTTAATGTTAACTAATGATATATCCTATGTTGTCAAAAGCATAAAAGGCACTTTCCTAGGTGCCAAGGCGAAAAGAGGTGATGCCATACCACCTTGAGGCCACAAAGGTTCCGACAAGATTATGGCCAAAACCTGCAACATCCGGCCATTTTCTAGTTTGAACAAGTTTCAAACATCCAAAAATGCCTTGGAATTAACCTAAACTAGCATTAAACCACTCTAAAACATGTTTAAAATGGTAACGATAGGTCTAAAGAAATAGAATAAACCAAAGCATACAGTGAAAATACTTGAGAAGTAATGAAAAAGATAAAAAAACAAAGAAGATGTACTATTTGTTTGTATTTATTTTAGTTTATTAGGTATTACTAATTTCTATTGATTAAATAGGTGAGTTGACAAGTCCACAAAACTTTTTATTATTCTATTTTGGTTGTTTAGGTTTTTCACTTTTGGTGAAAATTGACATCCCATGTGTTCTTTTGTTCTTACTTTTCATTTCTATTATATTAGTTTAGTTTGAATTAATTTAAGGTATTCATTGATTTGATCTTTCATGTATATATATTAAGGAATGGATATTTAAGCCTCCCAAAATTATAAATCAACAACTCAAATTTTTATATGTGTCATATAGCGTCATACGCGTTATATAAGGGGGTCGTATAGCCTTATACGGGGCGTATAACCCTCTGACAGCCCCCCTTGTATGGCACCATACATGACGTATAGGGGGTGTCGATTTATAATGTGGGATGTCTGTATATTAAGACCCATATATCATACTAGTCTAGTTAAGTTAATTTATTATTCTAAAAGGTTTTTAAAATTTGTAGTATTGACTTAGATGATTCAAATTGCTAATTATATTAGTTTTTTAATTATATTTAGGGAGTAATATTAGTTTTATATGCCCATTATATGTATTATTCTTTAAGTTTTATTATTTTGCCTTACTTGTTTTTATTTTTTTTCACGCCTTGTACTTTGGTGACAAACGAGACCTTTGCGGCTTGAGTGCGCTTAATGCCTTTGACACCTAGGTTATATCTTGCAGGACCGGTGAAAAGATGGTCAATACAATCAGTCTCATAATGAGAAGAGTGTTAGAACACTTAACAGATCAAATAGAAACCGGTTTATGTGAAAGATACTAAGAACACAAGTAAACAATGAGACAGAACTACGAACAAAACATATTAATATGGTTTTCAAGAATGCTATATGTTGCTCTCAAGTTCTTTTACAAGTGTTACAAAGCATCTCTCTAAAAATACAAGAACCTGAAATACTTTATACTACATCCTACAGCCAGCCATACTTTGAAGGCCAGCTGAAAACACTAATCTAGACAACAAGATCAATGTAAAGTCAAAAGGCAGATTGTCTTTTGACAAGTGACTATGACATGCCATAGCTCATATTTTAATATATTACAAAAAGAATAAAATGTATAAAGTAGAAAGTTACAGACTTTAAGCCATAATCTACAGTTGCAAAAGCATGGACCTTTTCACCAATTAATATAAGTTGGTGAGTCTTCAGAGTTGTAGCGGAAAGTGGGTCAACTTTATACAAAAGTAGATCAGAGAAAGCATGTCTTCTCTGTCTTCGGAAGAAATCAGTCTTCACTTTATTGGCTTCGGAAGACTTTGTCTTTGAAGCTCGAAAGACTTCATCTTTGGCTTCGGAAGATTTGGTCTTTGGCTTCAGAAGATTTGGTCTTTGGTTTCGGAAGATTTTACACTTAGAATATTTTCTGTGAGAAGTGTAAAACTTTCGAAGTAACTTCTACTCTGCACAATGTGCATGCAAACTGGAGACTCTTTGGTTGCTTTGGTTGCTTTGGTTGCATCAGCTTTTCAAGTATAACTTTACATATTTATATCTACTAACTTCAAGCTGCATTTTTGGTCTCTCTTCATATGTTGTTGATTAAATTTCTTTCTACCTTGTTATTTGTACTTTAAATTATGTTGAAAAATAAAACAAGTCATAGTATTATATCATATGAGTTCACATTTGGTTTTTTAAATTAAAGGTCAAATACTTTGTAAGTGTGGACAAAGGGTTATCTTGTTCTTTTGGATGCGGATTCATTGTCCAATATTCAATTACAACTTATTGTAGTATAGTTTGAACAGGGTAGTATATTGGATATTTCATTTTAATTTTATTTTTTCTAGTCATTTCATTATGTCTTGCAAAATTTCTTGATGTTGGAAAAAGGTTTGTTTTTTAGTCCTAAGCATATAGTTTGAGAGGGGTAGATTTTTTGGAAAAAATAGTATTTGATTGAAAACTCGTGTATGGTTTTTACACAGAAAATTGTTGAATGTGGTTAACTTGTTCCATATGTTTGACTATCGAACTGAAAGGATTTGTTAAAGTTATTTATTATATTACAATTCAATATCAATCACATTTTGTAATATTATTTCTATTAGAGTTGATTTAATTTAATTTTTGTTGTCTTTGCATTTTTTTTTTTGGGTTGGTTAGCTGACTATGTGTGCGCTTGTAGTAGAAAAGATCATCTGAACAAGAAAACAACTCACAACACATGGGTTGGCTTTTTAACAAATTTCATAGTCATTTCAATAGGGAAACAGGACAAGAGCATAAATAGTGATCACCTTCTCATAAAGTCTACATCACCTAGGCTTCATGCCCTAACAGATTGACGGTGTTGTATCTTGGCATTTGTTTGTTTGGTTTTTATCTTCAGAAGATCATCATCTTCACACCTCTTTTTTCACCATATCGTTATCTTCATCTTCATCTCATCTCAACCTGTCATCTTCATCTAATTATCATGGTGATAAAATGTAGTTTGTGAGTGCTTTAGATCTTATTGTGTAGATCATCGTTGTGATGTTCTAAGTTCGATTTCGTATATGTTTCATTACTTCTTTTCACATTGTTTTCCATTGTATTTAGTTTCGATATCTAGAAGTTGTTTGTTAAATGGATACTGTATTTTGACGATGATCAAACAAATTAATAAGATTTCGACACGCATCCATATAGATAGGCTTTTGTTAGGGTGGTGGGGGCACCCACATTATACACACCCCACTACATCACATATTACAATTTGTCATATCATATCATACCACACCAAACCATACCATTTGAGGGGGGGGGGGGGGGGGTTGCTCACTGTGTTCGGGATGCCGACATGGGGATGAAACATTGGCTTCAAAATGGGTAGAAATGTCCTGGCGTGTGGATGCCGGCATGGGGATGAATTAGAAATTATTATGAACAACATTTCTTGTTTTCTATGATCCAAAAAAGATTTTAATGATTTTGTTACAAATGGTCATGCGAGTCGATCATTTTCCAATTATCATTGTTATGCTTATTAAATAAAATATATAATACACTAGGGTATAACCCCGTGTATTACATGGGTTAAATAAAAAAAAATACCAAATATTTATTATTGAAGAGTTAGGAACTGCAAAACGTTATTTGGATATAAAATATAACTGAAATTACGTATGAATAAATACTTCGATTAACTGATAAAATATTTTATTATCGCTAAAACTTTTGTTTTAAAAAATTATTTCTTTGATAAAAATTCATTTTTTATCAATATTTTGTTGTTTAAAAATTTCGGGTTTGATTTGTAAATTTTTTATATATAAAAATTTTATTTCATAAAATGAATGATCTTAAAATAATTTCATCACTTAAAAAAGTTTTGTTGTTTTAGAAAAAAGTCATAGTTTTAGTTTTTTTTTAAAGGTGTATTTTTAATCAAAGTACTTAGTTTTTATTTAATGAAAATATTTTTTTAATATTATTGATTAAAGAAAAACTTAGATTTATAATATAGAAAGAGAAAGATTTGAAAATTAGTTATTTAATTTTTTAAAATAAAATAAATAGTTTAGATGAAAAATAAATGAAAGAGTAAATATGAGAAGACATGTGTCAAAAAGTGTAAAGGATTATTAGGATAGATTATCGACTAAATCTTAACATTTAACTTTTCTCATAAGCTTTTTATTTATTTATTTATTTTCAATTCATAACCAACAAATCATATAACAAAAATCAACGTTTGTTACACGGGAGGTTTCTTAGATTCGCCAAAATTACATTTTCCATCTCTAACTTCTAAAAATTATGAATTTAATCGCAGTTGTTAGGAAAAACATTGCATCTTTCATCTCTGTCTTAAAAAAACGTCATACCTTCCAAAAATTTTGTTATGCGCACTTAATGCAATAAATGCTATTCAAGTCAGGGACAAAAGATGTAACGTTTTTTAAAAGAATTCAAATCAAATATATGATTTTGAGAAGCTAGAGGCATAAGGTGTAATTTTTAAAAAGCTAGACATATAATGTATATAATGTCTTAATATACAGACATATCATTTAATAAATCGACACCTTCTATACGTCTCGTATAGCACGTATGAGCCCATACGATCCATCTATACGACGCGTATAGTGTTATGCGACCCATATAAAAATTCGGGGTGTTGATTTAAAATTCTAAGGTGTCTAAATATCCCAACCCTTATATATTATAGAGTAAGTTACACTTTTCGTTCTTTAGTTTTATAGTAAATTTCAGATTTCGTTCTTAAACTAAGAAAACTACAGTAAACATCATTATGATTAAATTTTGTTATAGTTTACGTCCTTTTCACTAAGGGACGTTAATTTTGCCCGTTAAGTCAGGTCACGTACCTCCGCCATGGCCGCCATCGCCATTTCTCCTCGGCCATGGCCGCCACCACCACTCCCCCGCCATCATCGGCCACCACTCGCCACCCCACCCTCAACTCTATCTATCTATCTATCTATCTATCTCTCTCTCTCTCGCTCTCTCTTTCTCTCTCTCTCTCTACACACACACACAGAATTACACAAGAACACCGCCCATCCGCCGCCACCACACAAACCACAAAGCCCCTCTAATTTCCAATCACCATCACCATTGTACATTTCTACCCCATCAACCTTCATATGCCATTGACCTTCAATGAAAATAAAACCTACAGAGTGCCACCACCACCAACCTTTGATTTAAGACAATGACTTAGTTTCCGTCGTATCACGAGAAGATTGTCTGGAGGGGGACAATAAGGGTTTGC
This sequence comes from Flaveria sonorensis, assembly GCA_025506505.1. Taxonomy (NCBI): domain Eukaryota; kingdom Viridiplantae; phylum Streptophyta; class Magnoliopsida; order Asterales; family Asteraceae; genus Flaveria; species Flaveria sonorensis. The sequence continues at coordinate 72,443 of JACCIY010000941.1, read as the reverse complement.
CGAATTGCCGGAAATTTATGTCGGTGGCCGTCGCCTCAACGCCCCTTTATCAAGATCTAGGGTTTATGAAAACGGTTTTGGGGGAAGATGACGTGTGTGAAGGTGGTGATGGTAGAGAATGTCAAAGCCGGCGTGATGGTTGTGGCTAGGGTCGTGCACTGTTGGAGGCCTGTTTGTTTGATGGTGGTTTGAGATAAACGATGATGGTACCCTGAGAAGAAGTGAACGTGAGGGTGGGGTTGGGATGTGGTTAAAAATACAAAATTATTTAAGAGATAAAGTAAATAGAAAGTTAGAAAGACCATTTTACCAGGTGGCACGTTAAAAATAAACATCCGTTAGAGCAAAAGATGAGACGTGTAAACTTTTTATAATGTAAAGTACGTTTACTTTAATTTTCTTAATTTAAATATGAAAACTGAAATTTGTTGTAAAATTATAAGATGAAAAATGTAATTTACTGTATATTATACTAAAAAGAGTGTACTATGAGGAATGTCACTTTGCATTTAGTTTATTTTGTCTTCTAGTTTAATTTTTAAATTTTTTTTATACTTTTGTATTCGACACTCAATATACATTCCGAACATTGATTATTTTTATATACGAGCTTACATGTTCTTGAACGCTCGGTTTCCTCTACGCCACACTTATTTTTATCTACGAGCTTTTGTTTTTTCAAAGACTCGGTTTCACAACAACTTAATATTCCTTAAGATTTAAACATACTCGTACGACATGCTTATTTCAAAAAAATCAACCCGCCGCAAGGGCCGAAGCTTAGTGAGGACCCTCTTTTTCAATAGTGTAAACTTTTGTTCCGGTAATATAAATTTTCAACTTGTAAATTTTTTAACATAATCGTCCCCTTAAACCGTCGCAAAACACTATAGCCATTTTGTAACCGCGTTTGATGAATTGACGGAGGTCAACTTGCAAGTGGAAAGCAGTACAAACCGTGTAACAGTTGGCCGCCAAAATAGAACAAACAAACTCCCCTCAATCAACTCCTCACGTACACCCCCACTAAATCCCCACCGTCCATCCTACCAACAAACGCGTCCCCACCTAAACCATCACCACCGCACACGTGTCAATCCCTTATTCGCCGAACCACATAGGATTCCCCTAAACCACAACCCACGTGTCCAACTAAATGTTACATTAGATTACTCTCAGCCGACTCAAACCGACCAAATCCGCCACGTCAGCTCCATCCCACCAATCACAACCCTCCATCCCCAACGGCTACTTTTTAACCTTCCCTCGTATAAACACACTCAAACGTCAAAATATCAGAAAGTTCGAGTCTTTCCACTAAAGGTAAATTAGTTCACACAAAACCCTTTAAGATTTCAAGATTTTGTTCTTGTTTACCTTTGAATAACAACAGTTACATACTTACATCAATCCCAATTGACTGCAACAAGAGATTAGGGTTCATACGCGGTTTAAAACACGGTTTGTGATTCGAAATTCGTGTGTTTTGTTTGATTTTGGGGGTTATTTTGTTGGTGAATCTGATCTGATTGATGGGGTTTGCAGGAATTCAATGGCGTTGGGGACGAATTGCAGGTTAGGGTTAGTGAGACGCACGAGTTCTTTCGGTCGAAAGAGGATCTTGATCTTGAATGAAATGGATGTTGATGAGGTAGATGTTGTTTCGGTGAAGAAACGATCGATTGGTAGCGGTTTTAGGCCTGAAAGATCGATGATGGAAGCTCTCCCTCAGGATGTTCTTGTAAGTCTGAATTTTGTGAATGTCTGAATGCTTATTGGTTTCTGTTAGGGTTGTTTACGGTTCGGTTTACCTGGTAAAATTCTGAGTGTAATTGTAAGGTTGAAAGTTGAAACAGAAAAAAAACCGGTCGGGTTGGGTGAGTTGGCAAATTTACTGGTATTGCAATTCAGGGTTTAGCTTTGACGGTTTAGCTATTTGAATTGGGTTTTTAAACCTATTTTTTGAAGTTATGGCATTATACAATTGTAAAACCTTGATGAGGCAATTAAACTACTAAACCGACAAAATCAAACTATGAGCCGGATTGTATTAATCCCAAATCGACTGAACCAGCTTACTTGCTTTGGTTTAAACGGTTCAGTCGGTTTTGATTGTTTATTTACAACTTTATATTTAATTAATCCCAATTGTACACATAGTGATAATGCTTGTGTGCATTTTTCCAGATAAAGGTTATATGTGGTGTAGAACATGATGATTTGAAGAGACTGTTTCATGTATCGAAAGCAATTAGAGAAGCAGTAAGTTCAAATTTCAATTTGCAGATTCATTAATTTAAGATTAAGGTTAAATGCATTGTTTCTAAGCTAATAAGCTCAATGTTTTGTGATGCAGGTTATTATTGCAAAGAAACTGCACTTTGCATACAGTACACCAAAAAAGGTCCCTGCTTTTCGATGTTCTATAGATCAAACACTTGATGTTCATGAACTTGAAGCTCCAAATGCTCCAAGACAATCGCGAGCATCTCGTTATCGATTGACTGGCAAAAAAATGGCCCACCTCTCGGTGGCCTTGTTTTCGGAGATGGAAATGTAATCGAATAACATGTTCGATTTTCGGGTGTACAGATTCTGTATGTTTTTGTAGAAATGTGGTAAAGAGTTGTGTAGATTAGGCAATTTTCCTACATTTAGACAGACAAAGTTAGTGAAGGAACAGTGGAATCTGTATTTAAATTTTTATATGTAATTTGCAACTTGCAAATATAATGTTATAGTTTATATTATTACTGTTTGTTTATTTTGTTTCACGTTTGAATGATAGCATGATACAATTAATATATTTCCATAAATTTATCTATTTGTTATTTATTTCAATGTCAAATCAATAACACTAAATTAATTTTCACTTAAGAGTCAGATAAAATTGTTGTGTATTTGCTTTACAACATGTTTTTAGTTTTCACAAGCAAGCATTAATTTTCAACATTATAATAACTTAAGAATGAACGGGGTTGTCTTTCAATCTCAAGTGAAAGATGATTTTTCCTCTTAAATATTACATTATTAAAGCATTCGCAATAAAAACTCTATCTCTATCTCCATCTTTATTATTTAGAGATTTCTTGTATTTTACATTTCCATCGATATCTTCATCTCCTTCTCTGTCTTAAAGCTTTAGAGTTTTGTGAATAGTGATTCTCTAAACATAGGAATTTATTATTCATCAGTCTCTATATCTTTTGTGAGTGTATAAGAAAAAGAAACAATAATAAAATGAGTATTTGTGAGTGAGATAGAGATAAAGATAGAGAATGGAATGTGAGATGTTAAACAAAGTTAAGAGATAATTGTAAGGAAATGTAAAATTTTGTTAAAATATAAAGATGAAGAAGGAGATTCTGCTGTGAATGCTCTTAGTAAAGCGTACTCTCGGGTCAGATTGATTAACATGTCAAATCGCTTTCGAGTAAGAACATGTTGCTTTCAAAAACAGGTTAAATAGGTTCGAGTAGTTTAAAAAGTCTTATTAGAATGGCAAAACTAAACCAATTGGTTATTTGATGTATAATTCGTGGTAGTGATTATTGATTATATTGCATTGGCTTATAGCTACTAAGCTTTATGAACTCGTACCTAGAACGCGTTAACAAATGGGTTTCACTGGCCTTACGTAGTTCGTATCCGAACAAAACCACTTGTTCCTAACCGGTTATGCTTATTTGTGAAGAAATCAGGTACAACAAATGGGCTTTTCTTGAAGCTAATGGGCTATTAAGCAGAAGAAGTCTTTTAATTTTTATAGTGTGGAAACCAATTTCATTTCTAATGATTTTTATTTAGTTTGTTAAACAAAAATCAGGATCGAGAACCAAAAACTTGATCAAGATCAAAAGAAAAAATCGATTACGGAATTTTTACTTCAACCCCTCAACTGTAACAACTTAGACAAAACAAAAGAAAACTTCTGAAAATAGTAAATTAGAATTTGACTGGACATGAACTTGCAATAGCTGACTTTCGATGACAAAACAACTTTCTATCACTATATAACAATCTCCACCTTAGTGATAGAAAGTCAAATAACATGAACTAGCTTAAGTAATCTGCAACAACTTTAAACAATGCACTAACCCAGGGCCTGGAACACTTTTACTTAACATATCGGCAACATTGTTATTTGTGTCTATATACTCCACCTGCATTTCTTTAGAATTCAACACATCTCTAATCCAATGTAGCTTCACTTTTATAGTTTAGACCTTGCATGAAACACTTGATGTTTTGACAACTATATGGCTCCTAAATTATCACAATGAACGACGATAATATCAAGCTTTACACCCGTCTCACTACAAATCGTTTAACCAAATAGAATTTTTAACTGCTTCAGTAAGAGTTATGAATTCAGTCTCAGTGGTTAATAAGGCCACAACATGCTGTAAAGTAGCCTTCCAACTGAATAATTCCACCAAGCACCTTAAAAGCATAACTGGTGATGGACCTCCTTTTATCTAATCCTTAGCAAAGTCTGAATCAACAAAACCTTTCACCATTAGGTCTTGTTCATAGTACCGACCAAACACAAGACCCACATTTCTAGTTCCATATAAACCTCATAAGTTCATTTCACCCCTTCCTAGTGTTGCTTCCCTGGATTACCTAGGTATCTACTAACCACACTTGCAACAAATCTAATGTTAGGCCTTGTACAAACCATTAAGTGCATTAGACTTCCAATATTATTTGAATATGTTATTATTTTCATACCATTCCTCACCTCATCTATCTTAAGGGAATCCAGACTAGATAGTTTAAATACAGATAAAGGTGGGATTACTCTCTTATAGTTATTACGAAGTAATTACAAGCACCCTCTTCGAATAAGATTATTGAGAAAACTTTATCAAATAAAAACTCTTGTCTCTCTAAATTTCTCTGCGAAGAATTCTCTTAGCCTCTCCAAGTCCCTTCATTTCAAATTCTAACATGACTAACCCTTTAGTTACCTCAATTTCGCTTCTATTTTTCAATGCAATTAATATATCATCTACATATAACAATAAAATGTACAAATCATTATCATCAAACACCTTATAATACACACATGTATCATATTCACTTCTGTTGAATCCACAAGATATAATGTATCCATCAAACCTCATGTATCACCACCATGGGGATTATTTACGACCATAAAGTTATATTTGTAGTAGACACACTTCATCTTCTTGTCCTATCATTTCAAACCCTGGTTTCTATATCATATATATTATCTCCTCAAGATTCCCATGTAGAATAGTAGTTTTAACATCTAATTGTTCAAGTTCAACCAAAATTAAAGATAAAATCATCCTCATAGGGGTATGTTTGTCTACATGAGAGAAAACTTCACTATAATCAATCCCTGTTTTTTGAGTAAAACCCTTTACCGCCAATCTAGCCTTAAACCATGGACTCTCCCATGACATACCTTCTTTTGTTTGAAAATCCAATTTTAGTTAACCTACTTCAGATCTTTAGGTCTATTAATTAGTACCCATGTCTTATTTGTTAGTTTAATCTTGACTTAGTTTAATTATTTAGGAGTTTAATTAATTTAAGTAATTTTAGTTTAGTTTAGTAATTGTTAAGTTTATTTTGATTGAGTCAAGTATGTTAGTGGTAGATCATGGTAGTATGGAGACCATGGGTTAGTGGTTTATGCATGTATTGGGTCTATTTAAGTGGGTCTTATGTTCAATGAAAGTAGCAGCAACATTCAATCGAGAATTCTATCTTTTCTGTTTTATATTTCTTTGTTAATCAATCTGCGAATCAAGGCTGTAATCCAACATTTGGTATCAGAGCCTAGGGGGCTCATACCATGTTCGATTGTAGAGAGAAAGCAGAAGACCAGTGATCTCATGTGACGAGATCGCAAGAAAGGAAAGAAGAAAGAAAGAGGCTGATTGAAATCAGCAAAGAAAGAAGAAAGAAAGAAGGCAGCGCTGCGAGGAAGAAGAAAGAAAGAACCAGCGTTACAGTGCAAGAAAGAAAGAGTAGAGAAAGAAATCAACCGAAAGAAGAAAGGAAGAAATCGACCGTGTCGATTCATAGAAAGAAAGTGAAGAATGGCGATGGTGCAAGCAAAAGAAGCAGGTTCGTTGACTTACCAAGTTCCGACTTTAACCGCAACCAATTATCCGGTATGGGCTATCAAAGTCAAGTCCATCTTGGATGCGCATGGGTTCGTTGACATACCTTCTTTTGTTTGAAAATCCAATTTTAGTTAACCTACTTCAGATCTTTAGGTCTATTAATTAGTACCCATGTCTTATTTGTTAGTTTAATCTTGACTTAGTTTAATTATTTAGGAGTTTAATTAATTTAAGTAATTTCAGTTTAGTTTAGTAATTGTTAAGTTTATTTTGATTGAGTCAAGTATGTTAGTAGTAGATCATGGTAGTATGGAGATCATGGGTTAGTGGTTTATGCATGTATTGGGTCTATTTAAGTGGGTCTTGTGTTCAATGAAAGTAGCAGCAACATTCAATCGAAATTCTATCTTTTCTGTTTTATATTTCTTTGTTAATCAATCTGCGAATCAAGGCTGTAATCCAACATTATTACTATCCATAGGTCTCACTTCATCCTCCATAGCAAGCTTCCCCTTGTCACTATTAGAAAAAAATTGCAACCTCATGATATGAGAGCTCTGTAGTTGATCGGATTCACCCTTTTGTTCTTGTGACCCATTCGGAGATAACAACACATTAACTTGAACTCCTTGACTTCCAACAAACTTACCCATAATGTCACTATACATTATATCTTCTTGAAAAACCACACTTCTACTTAGCAATTTTAGTTATTTGTTCTGTTTCTTGGTGTTTGCCATTGCTTATGTTTTCTCTTTGTTTGGGGCATGATGATAGTAGATATCACATCATTCAACTTATGTTTTGAGTGCCTTCTTGCCTTTTGCCCTTGCTTAGTTTTTTTTTGTTCGTGTATCGTTTATTTTGTTTGGCAGATGCACGATAATAGATTATTTGGCATCATTTTATGGATGCTTTGTGTGCCTCTGCTATTCACACCTGTTGGTGCAATTGAGGGTGTTTGGTCATGATGATGGTTGATTATAGATCTATTTGACCTGCCTTGACTGCTATTTTCTAAAAGGCAATGTTGTAAAAATCGGACTAGTCTGCCGATTAATCGGCGACTAGTCGGTAATTGGTACCTCACCGATTGGATTTTCTTTAATCGGAGCCAGAAATTGCTAGTCGGTCAAATTGGTCAAAATCAGGAAAAAATCGGCCCTAATCCGACCTAGTCGGCTGTTAATCGGCCCCTAATCTGTGTTTTTGCAGATTCCGACGACTTTCCGGCGAGATTCCGGCAGAATTCCGGCGAACTTCAAAAATTCTGGTAAAAATTTTAAATTCCGGCTAGATTTGTTTATATATTTATTAAACTAAACATATTTAAAAAAATTACATATAAAATATGTGTGCATATATAAAAATGAAAATTATATATAAAAATTCCAAACCGATTAATTACGATTACTCCCGATTAATCGCTAGTCGGTACCCCATCGCCCGACTAGCGCCTAACGATTTTTACAACACTGCTAAAAGGTCGTTAATGTGAATACATTATGGTTATTTTGTTATTGTGTCACCTACAACCACCGATGAGGGATGAGATGCCCTTCCTACCAAGGCTTTCAATCTTAGATATGGATTGTCTTAGATAGATGTAGTAAACATCTCTAACGAACAAATATTGATGTTTAATATAGTAGTAATGTTGATGGTGCTACAGGTTAGACATGTGTATATTTTTGAGATGGCCTTGCCAACATCCTCTGTTGTCTGTGGCTATGACGATTTGTTATGATGTAGTTCAAGGGATTGCTGATTCTTTAGTATATTGGGGAGACAAACAATTCATATCCATTTACTGCTATGGCTTTGAATCCTTCTTTGTGCCTACATTAGTCTAACCCTACTCAAGTTTGAGGGTGATCCCACTTAAACCTACAGCTTAGGCATCATTTGTTGTAATTAGATATAATGATTGGCTTAATGTGTTGTTATTTCCTAAAGCTTTGGCGCCACTTGTTGCCTTTCACTATATTGATTTGCCTAATGATCTTGCTAATTTTAAATCCTTTTCTTAATTTACTTCATCTTTGTGTGAGACAGGTTACTTTAGCTTATCGTATTGATTTGATGGTTTCTGTTTCAGTGGATTACCCGTTCATTTGACCCTTTTTTACTATCATTATGGGTTGTCCTTTTGTATGTAACAATTGCATGTCATGTTATTTGCCATTCTTAGGCACTATGATGTTGCACTAGAATTATGCAATTTGTTCGATTAAGATGTATATGTTGCATAACTCTAATGGTTATGCAAATGCATAGCAACCAGTGAGTGTGTAACAATGACATTTGTGTTCTTAATTTTTTCATGCATCGATGCCTAAGCCCTTCCCCTTTTGTATGTGACAATAGCATGTCATGTTATTCACCATTGATGCTACTTAGTGTTTAGGTAGTGCAAAGACATTTAAGGGATTCAAAATGGGCTATGATGAAGCATTTCTATTAGGCCTTTTGTTCATTTAATAAGTTTTTGTTTACATATGTGATGGCCATGAGTAACCAGTAAATGTGTAACAATGACATATATTTTGATAATTTGTTTTTCATGTATATGTTTCAGAGCCCCTCTTATTTTAACATTTTGTCTTCTTTCCTTTTTTTTTTTAATTATTTTGTACTACAATTCTTTTGTGATTTTCTGTTGCTTCTTTTAAGGGTTTGTGTTCTAAATATCTAATTTAATATGATTGCTATTACTATATAGGCTGCTGCAATATAAGTGCCTTAGCCCAACGTGTTTATTGCTTTCGCTATGATTCGTCCTCCGTATGCTTCTGTTGTGGTTACATGACGTAGTTTACGTGGTGTTTTTATGAGTTTGTGACATGTATGTTATTTAGATGACACACGTCATTACTCAATACCAATATGATGCCTATTTACTCACATAAAACCAAATATACTAAAATATGATATAATCAAGTTAACAATTGCTAGATATTGGGGTGTTTTGAGTGTGACTCTCCTCCTAGGGTTGGTCCCTTCTCAAAGTACCAAAAAGTGTCTCAAATCAATGCTTCAATTGAAAGCTATGAGCCCATCCATCTTCAATTATTTCTTTATATAACTTCTATTTACTTTTCAATTTCAAACACATTATAGTGCCTCTCCTTTTCAAAAACTCCTTTACGTTAAGTTACTTGTACAATTATAAATTATTGAAATGAAAGGTTAGAAGTGATATATATTAAATATAGTTCAAGTTTTAAAACTTAGAATAATTTAAAATAAGATAAAAATAGCTTCTTAGTCATCGAATCTATATGACTAAGGTTTCTAAGTGGTGATCATTTGGTAAATAACGTAAACTATTTTAATTCATGAGTGATTACATACATCATCTTAAAAATATAATGTATTAACCGATGATACAACTATCGGTAAATGAATACACTATATGGACGCAATAACATTTTTAGAATTTACCTTAATATTAATCCATCACAGATGAACAGTCATTTTGGTGTATACTTTCTGATGCTTGGTGTACAACTGGGTTTTGCATCACTGTCCCTTTTCTATCCTTTAATTGTGCAAATGTCTTCATTTGTTCTTCAGCAGGTAAGATTGATGTGCCCGCTAGAGGTCTTCGCTGGCTATGCCATGAGGCCCCTTCTCGGTCGTCATTCACCGCCCGGTGCTTTGGTACCTTTTTGGGTCTGTCTCTCGTTGAGAGCTCCACCGTCGTGAACGGCGGTCGGTCACGGGGTTGTAGCAGTGGTGCTGATAGCGATGGTGATGGCGGCGTGAAGGTGAGTTTTTGGTTTGTTGGGATGATGTTGACGACGGCAGGCCCCTTTGGGTCTGAACGGTGGCGGTAGTGGTGGTGCAATGATACATACCAACCAACCTCACGATCACCATTACCCACGTTGCATGCATGTTGCTGCTTTCTTTCTTTTATTAGTTTGTTAATCTCTTTGTTAGTAAAGTAGTGAATTAGTGGGTAGTTTCATTAGGTCCATGTTCTCCTATATTCTCTGCATGTTTATATTATTCTATATTTGTATGCCTATAAAAGGCTTTGTCATTTTAGGAATTGAATATGAGAAAATTGGTAGCAAACTTGAGTTTCTGTCTTCTTCTTAGTTCTTGGAGATTAACCCACTCTACGGGTCCCTATCATGCAACCACCATTGTTGCCCTTTGCTTTCATGTCCTTTCAATACCCATTTAGGGATTTTGGATCTGCACAGCGATTAAGGCCGTCGATGATGGTGGTGCGACCACCGTTGCTGCCCCGTTGTTGTTATTGCCCGTTTGATGTCGCGGCCCCCTTTGTCTGGTCCTAAGTTTGCAAATCTGTGGTAACCCCTATCGGTAGGGCTGCAAACGAACTAAACGTTCAGCGAACTGTTCGACGGGAAGTTTGTTTATGTTTGTTCGTTTAGTAAATGAACGAACACGAACAAGAAAATTTTATTTATTTAGTTAACACGAACATGAACACAAGCCGTGTTCGTTCATTTATGTTCGTGAACTTTCAATAATGTGTTCGTTTATCTTTGTTAATGTCCGTTCATGAACGTTTGATAATGTGTTCGTTTATGTTCGTTAATGTGTTTGATTATGTTTTTAATTTTTGTGTTAGTTATTTTTATGACAATTATGTCAAGTGTTTTTGGATATTTATGTTACGTGTTTATTTATTTTTAGTAAATTTTATGATGAAAATGCTGATTTTATTCTAAAATAAACATGTGATCATTTGTATTCGTTTGTCTTCATGGACTTCTTTGTGTTCGTCATGTTCATGAACATTTGTTTATTTTTTAATGAACGAACACGAACAAGGCCTTGTTTTGTTCGTTTGGTTCATTTGTAGCCCTACCCGTCGGCGATTGCCATCACTGGTTACCACTGACGGTGGTTTCATGGGTGTCGATGATGATGAGGACCATCTCATCTGAGACTTTCTTTTGGGTTTCTCTTTTATGTTTTCCATTGTCTGATGTACTGTCTGTGATGATTATTGTACAATCGATTGATACAGGACCGTCACTTTTGTGTTCTTGAGTAGATGGTTCAGTTGGGTATGTGTCATTCGCCGATGGAATTGGTTTTGTGTACAATCGATTATTATACAATCGATTGATGCAGGACCGTCACTTTTGTGTTCTTGAGTAGATGGTTCAGTTGGGTATGTGTCATTCGCCGATGGAATTGGTTTTCTGTCAATGATGATGAGTACCACCTCATCTGAGACTTGGCTTTGGTTTCATGTTCATCATTGGTTTCGTTGTATCTTTTTCGGATTTTCGTTGTCTGATGTACTATGCATAGCTGCCACTGTTGTTTTGTTAACTAGATGAACTCCGAGAGCGATGATGAGATAACCGGAGTGGTGTTGGTTGCTTTGGCGTGGCTAACCGCAACCGAACAACGATTCTGAGCTCGTGTGTGAGCCTCACGGGTGCAACCCACGCCATTTAATACACTAGTTACCTATATATGTAAGCAGGTATGAAGAAACAGTAATAAAAATATATATATTTTTTAATGTAACCGTCCTTTAAGGTGTTAAGTAATTGTTTTTATAACTAAAACCGCTTGAAAAGGAGTAAAAGTTCTAATATTTATTATTGTTTATTAACCACCACCAAAGGTGGCTAAAAATATTATTTTAATTAGCATCACTATTAGTTTCGGGGGAAACCCCCTAAAAAGATGGCCATTTAATTTTTAGTTTGTTATATATGTATACTAGCCTAATCACTCGTGTGTTATACGGGTTGGAAAAATTTACATTTCATGAAAATAATAAAAAGTTAATTATGTACTATAATATAACACAACAATGTTAAAAGAACATAACAGTTAATAAAATATATGCTTACGATAAAGTTACGTGAAAAATTTTAATACATTGGAAGAAAAATTAAATTTTTACAAATCTCTAAAAACCTCCTTATATACAACATTTGAGGTTTTATTTGAAGTTTCACCATTCTCGTCTAATATAACCATCTTTAATCCATCTCTTCTCGTAACTCGTGACAATGCGACGTAAAGCTGTCCGTGTGAGAAAACTGGTTGTTTTAAAAACAAATCAACTCTTGATAAAGATTGACCCTGGCTCTTATTTATTGTCATGGCAAAACACACAATTAGAGGGAATTGTCTTCTTTGAAACTTAGATGGTAGCCTCTTGTCAGTTGGTATCAATGAAATTCTAGGGATAAAAGTACGTTCTCCAATGTTACTACCAGATATAACCTCTGCTTCTATAACACGATTTCCTAATGATGCCACTTGTAATCGCGTTCCATTACATAACCCACTTTTTTGGTCAATGTTTCTGAGAAGCATTACTGGAACACCAACTTTTAACACTAACCTGTGATTGGGCAAACCGCCAAGTTTTGTTCCATTGAGTATATCTGGAGAGTATAAACTTTCATCTAAATTAGAATTCAGTATTTGTGTTTGACATATAGAATCAAAACTAAGATATTCTCTTTCTTCACCCGGGAAAACTGAAAGCAATTTTTCATTTATCTCGTGCACCACCTCATTCTTTTGAGTTAAAATTGCTCTTTCATGAAATTAATTTGGTTCTTTATAATTTTCTAAAACAAAAGGATATACAAAATCAATCAACTCTGAAACGGGATCAACTGAATTTTTTATGAGAAGATCATCCGGTATGTCAATAACTGCTTCACCATCATTCTTACCACCAACGGTACCTTCACCTATGCTCAAGAGCCATTATGCAAATATTCTGGTTTGCTCTATATTAGATGAATCATTACTAGAAGTCAACCTTAGGTTTTTTGTCAATCTGAGCACCTTGCAATTTTTCCAAATGTAAGAAGAACTCAAAGAAGTATCAACAATTTGTTGCCAACTACCACTTGGGACAACTGGTAGAATTTGTCTAAAATCACCTCCAAAAACAATTACCTTCCCACCGAATGGTAAAGTGGATGCCGATCCTGATTCGGAAGTAAATATGTCTTTTAAGGATCTATCAAGAGCTTCAATAGCGTGTTTATGTACCATTGGTGCTTCATCCCAAATAATCATTGAAGTTTGTTTAAGTAGGCGTGCAAGATCGCTGTCTAGTTTAATGTGACAAAAAGAATCCTCAACTATGTTTAAAGGAATATGAAATCAAGAATGTGCCGTCCTACCACCTGATAGCAAAAGAGATGCAATTCCGCTTGAAGCAACGTTCAGTACAATCTTTCCTTCTGATCTCACAGATGCTGATAAAGTTTTCCACAGATATGTTTTTCCTGTTCCACCGTAACCATAAACAAAAAACACTCCACCTTTATTCCTTAAAACTGCAGTCATTATTTTGTCATAAATATGCCTTTGTTCATCAGTCAAGGAAGTGTAAAGGTTATGAAATTCATCTTGCAATACGTCTTTGTTATATGCTAGTTCTTCATTAAGTAACAAATTGTTTGCATAAGATATAAGATTATCATCGGGATAAGGTATGGTGGAGAACCTTCATAGACTTGAATTATTATGAAGCAAAAACTTTTCAATCTCGTACAATGTAAGGTTTTTAATCTGTTCGTCTGAAAGCACCAAACCTGAAAATAGACATATAAAACATAAAGTTGTATGAGATAATAATTAGTAACTTGACGTAAATTATCTAATTTAAAAAACAGTTAATTTATTATACATGGATGCTTTAAGATAATACATTGGTTGTAAAGTATTCCATCAGATAAGTAACTCCATGTTCTTTCCCAAACAAAATAAGGCCTAGAAAGGCTATCAGACATTAACATCGTAGCAAATAAACTTCGTAAAAAATAACCTGTCCCTAAAATGCTAGCTTCCTCGATTGCTTCAATGTACTCATTATCATCATCCAAAAGTCCCCTTGAAAAACATGCATCTCTAAACGTAGGACACAAAGAACCGTTAAAAGATCTAATATCCTCAAAAGAAATTGGTCCTTTCACCTTATTCAACAAAATTCTCAAATAATATGCTTCACCAAGAGACGGAGATACCGAATGTATTCTACCAATCGAAAAACCGACCTTTCTGGGTACCCAAGTATGTTTGTTAGCTTTACATACAAACTTTGTAGGAAATTCAACATAATTGAGTTTACGTGCCTGTGGGTAAATTTTATTGCATTTCATCCACTTGGTAAACATCGAAGTAGACATAGATTGTTTTTCTAGAACATTGTCTATATGATCATCTGCATTGTATATAACTTGTTGTTGACCTGGCAGATGAAAGGGAAGCCTAATAACGGAAGGAGTCCTATAATGAATATCATATCCAGAAATATGCCAAGATGCTTCACAAGCAGATATGTACCTACAGTTGTAATACTCTTTAATCTCGTCAACTGAGTCAATTGTTCCATTTTGTTCATTAGTTGGAACAAAACAAACAGTTGCTCTATCATTACCTTTGTTTATATACTTAAACAAATACTTGATCGAACCAGCTTGATTACACCATTTCACGTTTATATGCGCTTGATATCTTTTGAGAAGCTCTTTGTTGTACGGAACCACGTTTGGTTATCCAACTTTACACCTGATTTTTCTACAAATAAACTAGAATTTTGTCTCTTATACATCGGAAAACCATCAGAGTCAATACATGTTTCTTGACGAAACTTTTTTGGGAAGTTTTTTGAGCATCTTCCGTCGATCATGCACGGACACTTCATATTGTGAACACCACAAGGACCATGTATCATGAACTCACTTACAAAAGAATATAGTTCTGGATCTTTATTCCTGTCTGGTATTTCAGCGGATATAAACGGATCAATATGTTCAACAGTCGGTACTTTGTGCCCGGGGTGCATAAATAGACATACATGAGCATGAGGCAAGCCAAGTTTTTGAAACTCCACAATGTATACCACTAAAATACTTTGAAAAAAAATAAATAAGGACTGTATGTTGTACAAATTTACTTAGAAAATACAAAAAGGATAATATATTAAAAACTTATAGAATATAAATAAATATGTATATATAATGATTGATATTAAAAAGTGTTTGCCATACCTGCCTCAACCTTGCCGAGAATTGACTTGTCTTTTAGGTCTTTAATCATCGAATCAAGTTTAATCTTAAAAATTCTACATAAGATATCAGGACGGTCTTCCGCTTTAAGCGTTGTGTCTTTCAAAAATCTTTTAACCTCCGGCCATTTGGGGTTGCATGTGATTGTTATAAAAAAATCTGGATATCCATACCACCGACATAGCGACATGGCATCAAGATAATTTTGTAACATGTAACGTGCACTACCGGTAAAAGAGGAAGGTAATATAACACGTTGACCGACAGTTGATACATCAACGGTTTCCTTTTTTTAGCCACATGTAATTTCTCATAAGACTCGCTCCTTAACGTGTTTTGTTGATTGCGTATAAAAAGTAGTTTTTCACTTTCAATCATAGTAAACGCATCGACCAAAAAAGCCTTCTACCGTTAAGAATCATAGACAAACCACCAATTCTGTCTTGGATTCGGTAACTAAAAAATTACCTTATCGAAATAGTGGATCTTTTGGAATTGTTAGACTCTGATATAATTGTATGCGGTATGCCTATCCTGTAACCATCCTCACCATAAAGAAAAAGCAACGGATACTGAAGCGCTAGGTATGAAGGATGGAGCTCACTAATACGCTGTAAATTTCCTGCTCTGGTCTTTACAATAATGTCCCTGCTTTCAAATGAATTATCATGGTCACCGACTATTAAAACAACAACTTCTGAGGCAGTTGGCAAGTTACAAGTTCTTCCATCTTCGTTCCTTTTTGCAATTAGACGCAACCGTAGATTTGCGGTGGGATTTTTTTGAAAACAGTCTCTAACCATTCTATAACATTTAACCGGTTGATTATTTGAATCTAACATGTCCTTTAATTCTTGTATGATCTGACGATTCATTATGTCCGATGATGTTGATTCATTGTTGGATTGCCTAATCCAAGCATGTAAATTGTTAGTTGAAAAACTAAGTATAATTATGAAATGTAAAAAAATTCTCTATTTAAACTACAAGAGGTTGCAGGACATACCTAAATGCGCCTTATCTGTTTGCAACTTCATTGTCAGTGTCATATATATATAATTGAGAGAATTTAGGAGTGGATCCGTCTGAAGGTAGAAGACTTCAATAGTGTGGTAATTTTCCCCGCTTAGTCAGAAAACAAATGGAGCATTACCTCTATTAATGGATGTGTCAACCTTTTCACCCATTGACGTGAAAGAAAACATTGAATTGTAACGTCGTATATTTTTCAAAAAATGTCTTCCTTTAGAATCAATGCCACTGTAAAGAGTTTTATAATTAGTTGGAGGATCTTTTAAAATTGGAAGCTTAACTTTTCCGTAATAACAACAAAGATAGTAGCTTCCTCTGGCATTGCTTAATCCACTTTTTAAGGCTTCATCCTTACAAAGTTTTGCATGATATTTTTTACATGTGTGGTTTTGATCTCCATGATCCACATAATCAGTTAAGGATTAAAAATATATTATAAGAATAAGATGTTGTATATGTTGATTAAATATTATATAAAGATTATGAATTATAAAATTGTAAAGTGTGATAATACCTTTTGATCGACCAATGTAGTCATCATGTACCGTATTACGGAGATTGTTGAGATCCTCGTCTGAAAACCGTAGAATTGGAACATCCATTAAGTTAATGTTTCTCCTAGTGTTCTTGCGATTTGAATAATCTGTATTGCTGGATATATTTTGTGGAGTGTTACATATTCTTGAAGAGGTCGATGAATAAGGTCGACTATCATAATCGTAGATAGGTTTACCTTTAAATAAATCAAATGATGAGAAAGCAGATGTTATTAAAAAGATATAAATAGAAAAACATAAAGAATGAAATTTCAAATGCATTAACTTTGCATTAATTAATTTAAATAATTTACATAAAATTGTATATAACGTATTACCCTGGATAGCCGGAGATATATTCAGGGAGGAGGTAACATTTATTGCTGTGGATGTGATGTTAGATCTTTTTGTGAGTAAGTGATCTTTTCTCAGTTGACGTCTCAATTTGGAATTTTCAGAACCTATAAATGAAGAGTAAAAGATAGTCATTCAAGTGCTTTAAAATTTATAAAGTGATCGCTATAAGACATGGGTAGAATATACAAACCGTATGTTAAGGGTGTTTTATTCGGATTTACGTTTTCTTTATTGACACCATCATTTCTCTCGATCGTATACGTACTTATTCGTAGTTTCTTTAAAGCGTCATTGCCTAAATACAGCGTGTAAATTATTCAAGTATATAAAAAATGTTTGTAGTTATGAAGAAAATTAAAAAAATAACTATATTACCTTTTTCATTAATGTTTAATCTCTTGTTATGCATAATTTCTTTCCGGATGCGTCGGTTTTCTGTTCATTACGTAAAAATATTTAAGGTAACATTATATATTTAAATGTAAATTAAAATATATGTAGTTTACCCTTTGTAATATCAAAAAGCGGCATTCTATTCTGCATATTTGAATAAGATGAGTTGCACCGTTATAGTTGAGTTTACTGACATGGAGTAGACATTACATTTTCACGTGACTGAGATTGTGAAGTTAAACATACGTTTAAGTTGTAGTTAATGCTTAAAGTGCCTGAAAAACATATAAATATAGTTTATTGTATAATAATAAAAAAATAATAGTATAGAGCGATAAAGTTCAAATTATACATTAAGTTTGCGGTAATAAATTTATGAAAATTCAATAGTAAGTAATTTGTTTTATGATGGTTGTGTAATTAACTTTCATTATATGAGATTTGATGAAATGATTTGTTTTTTCCTCCCATCCATATAAAGTTTCCTTTTATGTCTCATAAACTTTGCAATAGAATGTGTCAGTTTTGAATCTGAAACATTAAAACTACAACTAAAAAATCAAAAGAAACGTAAAGTTAGGCTTGAAATTAGCAAAAAGGAAAGTATTCATTATGAATTTATTGAATAAGAAATATGTCTCAATAATCATCATTCAAAACATTATCCAGAGACTACATTAAAAGGATTGTTAATTATATTGCCTAACACAAATAACCACTAAAATTAATAATCCAAACTTAGAACAATGTTTTGGTAGAACACACATTTTTAAAATAATTTAAACAACCATAGCCAAAAAAGATAAAACAAAGTGTCTAATAGTAATGAAGCTAAAATCACGACCAAGAATATATTATGAAAAATGTCATCTTTCAATTTTGGGAATGAGAAGTGTTGTCTTGCCATCACGATGCTGTTTGGCACTTGATAAATCTCCGCAATCTTCAACGTGATACGTGTCAAGCAACTTTCGCTTTAGATCTAAGTTTGATGATTGGCCTTTACAGTTCTCATCTGTTTGAACTTTTGACTTTCCATCATCATGAGTAGGCAATGGGGTCACATTATCATCAGTTATTCAATGACATCCTATAAAAAATTAATAAAGGAAATGGTAAGTCTTAAAAAAAAACTGATAAAGCACTTAAACTGTGACGTTATAGAAATTTTAAATTTGTAAGAGAATCAACAAAATTAAAATCTAAACGTAAGTTAATAAATCGAACAAAATAAATGTATAAAAGTAAGATATAAGAAACCATCTTTTAAAAATGATGTAATTTCACATGAAAAAGCAATACGAAATGTGTTCATTTAAAACAATATTCAATTAAAATAATTATCAAGTAAAATCAAAGTTACAATAATTGAATACATGTAGAGGACAACTTACCCTTAAAGTAGAGGTTTCCTGTGACATCATCTCTGAAAATATGTTGGTGATTGAATCTGATTTTTCAACCTATGTTGTATTATGCAAGTTTAAACATTTATGTTTATAATAGTACATTTCTAATAAATGTATTCAATATAATAAAATCATATCTAAATATTACCGCCAATATATTGGCTTTCTTTTGAAGCTCAATAATCACATTCGGGTCTTCAGTTAATTTATTGATCCCAAAAAAATAATGATTATGCTCAACATTAAATTTTGTAATATCGATCTTAAAAGCAAACTTTCTATCCAACAACACCGAAAACTCATCGGGGTATAATCCTTCACAATCACCCTGTTAAAAATTATAATGTTACCATGAATTTATTAATCTTCATACTAAATAAATGAACTGAATTATTAAGGGAATATACCAGAAAAAAGAAGAAATTTGTACATTCAAAAATTTATCGATAAAAAAATGTTGAACTTGTTTTTAGAAGTTGCATGCCTCACGATCAAACAACGTCAACAAAACATTACCGGTGCAATCTTGAACCGTTAATGGGATTCTAAGCCTGGGTAGAAAATATTAATGATGGTTTAAAAAATTTATGTTTACATGTATTATATTAATGTATATTAGCTCTCAGTATATTCCTTTGTATAACTTCAATCAACTTTCCTTTGCAATTATTAGTGTCGCAGACATAGACGGGTTCTTTATCACCTTCATTTTGAAGTGATGTCTCATCTTCCTCAGGCTTTTTGCAAACCTTCCTGTTACATATTTTACATGCCTCATAAAAACCAAGGGATGTCAACGGGTATCATCTTAACGTGCCATACAATTACAACTTGTTTAACCTATAACAAACAGATACGAATAATAGTTTAGAATTGAGATAAACTCTGTTTTAGTAACTAACTCATCATATAGAGATAAGAACAGTCCTGAAAGCATGGAGGTTTTCAGTTGACGATGAGGAAGCTGCTGAGTTCTGTAGCAAGCTGTTAAAATTTGTAAAAATATTATTAGAGTGATCCAAAAGACGTAGATATGTAAACAAAATTTAGATATAAGTAGATCTTTAATAATAAATACAAACCTGTTTCTAAAAGATATGATTTCATCAATATTAGAATCGATAAACAGCTTTGACACGCTGAATGAATTGTTCACTATCCAAACGACCATAATACTTCAAAGTACCAAACTGAATAATGACAACAGTTACGGAACTGCCTTCCTTATTTTCAAAATGTTGTAGGATATCAGAGGCGTATGAGTCCCATAGTGAAGATAAATTTTTCTCATCCTATTACAAAGAAATTTGACATAAAAAATAAGTAACACAAGGTAATTAAATTTTATAAATTTGAGAATAGGCGTATTTAAAAAAAAAGCAAACTGTAGATCTTGAATTGTGATGTTAATTTCTTGCTCTGTTTCCCCTTCTTAGTTGTATACTTTTAAGTTCTCCAACCTCATCTACAAACCGATGACATCTACATCACATTGTACAAAAATTAGTTAGGAAAACTTATAAAACAAAATTTTATTTTTTAATAAAATATAGGATAGAATGTAAACATTTTTACCTAGTGGTTGTCGGCAAGGTCTTTTCAACAATTGGCTCAAATGATGTAAAAGAGAAACCGTATTCCGAGCCAGAGAAGTCATGACAGATTTTCACTTCAGTGTCCGGCTGGATTACAATCTTATTTTTATTTTCAACATAACGGTACTTGGTTTCATTTAGAGCAATTCCAGGTTTGCAAATTAAATAACAACCTGATTTTATTTTATTAAATTATTAAAATTGGGAAAGAAGTAAACATAAAATTAGTAACATAAAATTATAAAATTGCAAGAGAAGTAAACAAACTTATAAAATAGTGAATGTACTACATGTAATTTATTATATAAAAAATAATATACGGCTTTTATATTTCGATTAAACATTCATAAATTGTAACAAAAAATAACTAACCTGATTCCGCCAGCACTTTTTCAAACTTAGGGAACCACTTCTTGAAAATGTTACCTTGCATTGTTGTACCCTTAAACGAAAGAAGAAAAAATATTTTATATAAAATATAGACTGCAAGTAAATGTATATTTTGACATATTTCGTATGAACAAAGTAAAAATTGTAACTTGATCTAACCTCCTCATCCACAAGTATAACTCAATAGGTACCAATCTGATGGGTTGTTATACTTTGGCCTTTTCCAAAGACGAATTATGCGCACCTTGATGGTGTAATCACGCAGTGCTATATCCAGATCCTTCAAGAAAGTAACCTCGGATGCCGAAAATGACCTGCATATTAAGAAGAATGTAAATGTATGAAGCATGATAAGTGTGATGAAGGATAAAAAAAGTATTGAATATAAACATTATCGGGAAGTTTGAACAATGTTTGATGCCATAATAGTAGTTTTGATGGGAAAATTGTTTGTGTATTGGAAAGAAAAGGGTTATCAATGGTATAGAATTTGAGAATGTATGTGAGTACATATATAAGTAAAATGTATAATAATTAGGGAAGTATGTTAAGTTTAGTATAATTTACGGTTAATTAAGGCAATAATTTAGAATACAAATTAAAAACGAATACCCTACTAAAAATATGTAATGATTCAAATAAACTTAGTTTATATATGTCAGAAGATTTCGTTATTAATAATTAGTTAAGCAAATATAACTTATTTTAAGAACGATTTGCAGGATTTATTATTTAAAAAATAAAATCTTATTCTAATCTTTTCTATATGTGTTATATAATGATGACTGAAATCCGTTATGGTTTATTAATTATGAAAAACGTGTGTCTTTTTAATTCTAAAAGATAATTATTATGGAAAGATATTTATATATAGATTTTGCATGTTAATGTTAATTTTCTTAGAATATAAATATATTTTTTAACAGATCACTAACTAAGGAAAGAATATAGATTTAAAATACGTAAAATGCAAATAAAATGAAATAAGAAATGTATAATTAAGAAGATTACCGCTTATATGTTATATGTTTAATATTCTCAAATTTCAGGATGATTTATTTGAAAAAAATGTACTTAAAAAAAACCAATTATTTATTATTCCAGTTATGGTGATATTCTGATATGTATATGTTTATATGTTGTTTTGTAACCATTGACTCTATTCCTGCGAATTGAATCTGTATAATAGTCTCAATTTTAAGGATGATATAAATGAATTTTTGAAATGAATCGGTATAATATTCTAAATTCTGAGGATGATATAAATGACTTTTTGAAATGATATAAAGTTTGGTATATATAATTGTTAAATTTTATTAATGAGTATTAAATAATTTCCTATGCTTAATATAGTATATTTTTTAATATTGTTACTGTTATATGATAATATTATTAATATTAATGTGGCATGATCATAATATGCTATGGTTAATGTTAGATATGATGAGTTTCATTTTAACGACATATAAAACTTTAAAATAGAGTTCATGAATCAAAATGGTTAATTTCATCCAAAATTCCATATGACATTTGCATCAGGGTCTTTTAACCTAATTGCTTTTATAAAAAAACCAACATACATTTCTTCAGGTCAAACTTGAATAGACACATATATCCCACCAGAAAATTATTTCATTTCAAGAAGTCCACCCATCCTTGTAATCCAAAACGTTGTTGCCATAATCATGTTCAAGACGAACCTTGCACCTCCATTCAGCTCCTTCAGAATTAGCAACGGTCATTGTCATGCCCTTTCTAAGTTTATTTTTTTAACTAAATGACGCTGGAAAACGCTATAGTAAAAACAAAAAAAAATTAGTACAATTTATATATTAAATAAAGAAACAACTATAACTCTTAAAGATAGACATCATATGAGCATGTAGTATTGAAGTAATGATTAAATAGAATTACTAAACGTGTGGAAATAGTTTACTGAAAGAGTGCATTGTAGTTGCCACACCTTCAAAATCGGTACGGGGTTTTACCGCGAGGGTGTGACATACTAGGATCTCAGTCATTAGTTACTCAGAACGACTCTATATGAACAAACAAACCAAAATCAGAGTTAACTTTAAAACGATGCGAAAGCGTTTAGTAAACATGAAAACCAAAAATAATGTAACATAGTATAATAATGGGCAAACACGCGCCCACTGTTGTGCAAAACAAATACATAATTGTTTTAATAAACCAAAAACCAACAAAGGGTTCCAACAATGCTGACATCTACAATGCTGACCCGTGAATGTGCTCCTAGGCAATGGTAACTTCAACCTGAGAATAGCATACTAAAAGAGTCAACACAAGGTTGGTGAGTTCAAGAGTTTGCGTGTAAAACATAACAGACAGTATAAAATTGTAAGGCCCGTTCTAAGGACGCTTACAGCTGGACCGTCATCGCATAAAATATTTAAAACAAACATTACTTTTGCAACGGAATTTAAAAACTTTCATTAATAGTTAAAAACATATCATTACATTACATAAATCGTTACATATCAGATTACATCATCATATCAAAATGTGGATGCCAGACTCAAAACGTCCCCGGTAGTGTATGCATCCATGCCTGCCATCCTCAGCATCAAAAAATACATGCCAACTATCATGCATACAAAAAGTCAGCGACGCTGCGTGAGTTCTAGTTTTATAAATAAAATACTTTACTTTCTTTAAATCATAACCTTCGTAATCGTATGCGATCACACATCATACGTAAATTGATAATATTTATTATCTTCATCATCGTTATTTCATACGTTTCGTACTTTCATCTTATCTTCACTTTAATTGGATCCTTTCTCATGCAATACCCGACTCATGTCCGAAGACCGACAGTACCGGGGTACGCGACAAGGATCCCCTTCGAGTCGATCCCAAGATCGATCTCCCTTCGAGTCATAAGACTCCCTTCGAGTTCACAAGGACTCCCTTCGAGTCACAAAGACTCCTTTCGAGTCACAAAGACTCCCTTCGCCACAAGGACTCCCTTCGAGTCACAAAGACTTCCTTCGAGTCATAAAGACTCCCTTCGAGTCACAAAGACTCCCTCGAGCCACAAAGACTCCCTTGAGCCACAAGGACTCCCTTCGAGTCACAAAGACTCCCTTCGAGCCACAAAGACTCCCTTCGAGCCACAAAGACTCCCTTCGAGCCACAAGGACTCTCTTCGAGTCACAACGACTCCCTTCGAGTCACAAAGATCCTTTCGAGTCATAAAGACTCCCTTCGAGTCACAAAGACTCTTCGTTCTTTACGTTCCACTTTTCATTATCGATATCTTTCACTTCGTTACATATACTTTGCGTTTGTTCATAGCCATACATCAAACCACGTAAAGTCATACATCATACATAACGTATAATATAACATAATACATACGTTTAGAAAACCGTTTAACAAAGAAAGATAACACATCACACACACACAAAAAGCCACATCACAACATCATGCATGCATCAAGCATAATCCACACCAACACCAGGAAACCTATCTTAAACAACCACCTCATAAAGCCCTTAGAAAAACTCTAAGTCTAGAACGAGGCATATGGAACATTCTAGGCGCATCAACATAAATTCTATGATACTTTTTTGGCTAGGCGCTTTTCAACTATGCAGCGCTCCAACACTTAGGCGCATGGGCAACTCTGGCGCATGGGCACTATGTAGGCGCATGGCCAACACTAGTCACCTGGACAGTTTTAGGGCGCATGGCCTTAGGCGCATCAGAACTATTTGGGGCACCACTCTTAGGCGCATCGGACACTTGGTCACAGATCAGTTTAGGCGCATGGGAACATCTGAAATATTTCTAACCACCAAAACACCCGATAATCATTCTAACACTACCCAAACACAGATCTAACATTCTAAGGCCCTTAAAACATGCTAACAACAATTCTAACCCCAAACCACCTCTAAAACCTCATCAAAGCTAAAACCACAGAAACATCTTCGAACAACAACAAGCATACACATACGGTTCCTTTTAAATGTTGGCTTAGTAGCATAACAGCCCCAAAACTTCAAAAAACCAGGAAAGAGGAGTCTAGAAACTCACCTTGAAGCAAAATTCCGAGCAGAACACTTCCACCAGCAAATCCAACTACTAAAAACCCACAAAATAGGCACTATACTCAAAATCTCGGTCTAAAACCTGAAAACCCAGCTGAAAACCGAGCATAATTCAAGAAATCACCTTTGATGCGAGTTCTCTCACTAGAACCGATGAAGAATTCTGTTTCTTCTTCTTTCTTCCTTCTTCGACGAGAGCAGGGAAAGCAGTGAGGGCATGGGCGGCCATGCCCTCTTTTTAAACACAATAATACTAAAGTTTTCCCTTTACAACTTAGCCCCTCCACTAGTGGCTATTATTTTCTTTCTGATACTTCCTTTTTATTTTCTTTAAATAAAAATTCAGGGTGTTACAAGTCCACCCCCCCCCTTATATAGGTTTCGTCCCCAAAACTGTCGCTCTCGAAACAGTTACAGGTAACGCTGTCTTACCTCTTCCTTGATCTTACACGTAGGCTTAGTCCCTTCTGGGCTCCACTGTACTCGCATAGGTGGAACCATCCTTCGACTTAGCCCTTCTTTCCCTTCTATCAGAAATGACCCTCAGTTGCTCCACGTAGTTGAATCCTTCATCCATCTCGGTATTCTCAAGTGGCACGATCACATCCTCATCGATTGAGCACTTTCTGAGACTAGATATATGGAATATCGGATGACTCCACTTAACACGTCGGGTAGCCCCAGTCGGACATGCCAATTCTCTTACCTGAGCAGCAATTCAGATTGGGCCTTTTACCTCGGTGTTAACTTTACTCGCCTTCTAATTCAGATGATCTCTTTTCCCCAAAACGAGGCCTTCATCATTATTTCATCGCCGTAGATCGGCACCGAACTCCTGTCGGGCGCGATGGCTCAAACCACCTTCTTGTAAACACTCGGTGTTTGCTTCATAGGCTGCTAGCCAATTCACCCGAAGGTGTACGTCTATCCACCTACGTCTGCCTGAACAGTTAGCAGGAAACACGTGCTTTCTCAATTCTATCGCGCATCTTCTAGGGACATCCGGTAACCTAGTGGACTTACGAATAGCAATTTCTACATCGAAAGCTCATCGATCTTCCTACTCCTAACGTGCAACTTATCACAGAAGGCAGCAGGAATGAACCACTACTAGCACCACAAATCAAGCACAAGGCACAAATTTAAATTTACTAGAAACGTACCTGAAGTCACGTCAAAGTCCGCTCTAGCATCCTCCTGGTCATAGCGAATGCTCTGACCTTCATCCTCTGTTCTCTTCATTTCGAACCCTTTGCCTTGCCTCGAAGCTCTCAGCCCTTGACTTCGTGCTGTCTCTCTCCTGTGTCCACTCTCACCACACCTGTAGCATCTCATCGCATGACAATCCCTCGCCAGTGGCCCTCTCTTCCACACTGGAAGCAGCGCTCAATCCCCACCTGCACTCCCCTGTGTGGCCTCTACCATACTTCTTGTATACCTCTTCCCTCTCAGTCATCCTCTTCCGATCATCGAACCTCATCGTCTTACCTCCAGCCACAAATTCACCATCATCATTATCCCGCCTTCCGCTCCCACTCTTAACATAACTCCGCTCCTCCTCCTCATCCATCATTTCCATTCCCTCTCGCTCATCATACAGCCTCCCCGCCAAGTCAACCACTGACTTAAACGTCCCTGGCCGGGCAGCGATCAGATGTCTGTGGATATCTGCTGGCAGATCTTGAATATACCTTTTGATCTTTCGTGACACAGGCATCACCTGATCTGGCACCAGCCTTGCCATCTCGTTGAACTTTGTGGGGTACTGTTGGGGAGTCATCGTTCCCGCCTCTAGCTACAGGAACTCCCTCTCAACTTTGTCAAGCTCTCTATGAGGGCAAAACTCCTCGATTACAACCTCTTCAGCTCCTTCCACTCATCATCTCCCGATTGACCTGGTGCCCTCAGCCTGAACAATGTTGTCCCACCAGCACAAGGCTGAATCCACAAATGAGTGGGTAGCAAACTTTACTTTCTGATCCTCGCGGCACTCGCTAATCTCAAGTACCGCTTCCATTTCTCTCACCCAATGTTGTGTAGCATCAGCACTCCCATTTCCATCAAACATAGGGGGCTACACCTTTGGAATGCTCCATAGCTGCATCCCTTCACAGTCTCCTGCACAGCTTCCTCTTCCTCCTTATCATCACTGGAGACACCCATGTCAGCATCAGGTTGCTCCATATCCCTAAAACCTCCAACTTCTTCTCCTTGTCGTGCGGTTCTCCTCTTCTAGCTCTCCTTCTTCTCATCCTCCTTCATAGCTCTATTAACTTCATTCACTACAGTCGGCAGAATCATCTACATGACCTGTTAAACTTCCTGTGCTACTGCCTCCTTCATTGAGGCTCTCAGATTAGCACTCCCGTCCTCACCGTCCTAGTGACGAAGCGCTGGCTCATCAGGAGCCGTCTCAGCAGTCTTAGCTCTGCTCCTCGTGACACACTGTCTATCACCACGTCCACCATGACCTCCACCTCACGAAGCCTCAGAAGACCTACCACCAGCCATCTAAACACTACAAGATTCAAACACCAACATGGTCAATCAAGGTAATAGCTGAAGTTATGTCAAGTATAGTAAGTCCCTAATCAAGTGGCCATTGTGTTTAGCCACTTACTTTACTCTTCATTCCCCAAGCATTTCCTATCCTGAACATCAGTATCTAAATCTACACAAAAGCACACAAGCCACATAACATGCGCACATAATACCGGTTAACATTAACTTACATAAAACCCTTTTACGTAAAATTTTTACCTGCAGGCATGTAGCTACTAGTACTGGCATCCCTTTCCTTTCGTCCTATTCTTAGTTAAGATTAGGTTTTTGAAAATATTTACCCAATTCTCTTAAACTTTAGCTCTGATACCAACTTGTAAGGCCCCGTTCCCGGGACGCTTACAGCTGGACCGTCATCGCATAAAATATTTAAAACAAACATTACTTTTGCAGCGGAATTTAAAAACTTTTATTAATAATAAAAACATATCATTACATTATATAAATCGTTTACATATCAGATTACATCATCATATCAAAATGTGGATGCCAGACTCAAAACGTCCCCAGTAGCGTATGCATCCATGCCTGCAACTCCTCAGCATCAACAAAATACCTGCCAACTATCATGCATACAAAAAGTCAGTGACGCTGAGTGAGTTCTAGTTTTATAAATAAAATACTTTACTTTCTTAAATCATAAACCTTCGTATCGTATGCGATCACACATCATACATACGCATTGATAATATTTATTATCTTCATCATCGTTCATTTCGTAGGTTTCGTACTTTCATCATTATCTTTCACTTTAATCTAGATCCTGTCTCATGTAAGACCCGACTCATGTCCGAAGACCGACAGTACCGGGGTACGCGACAAGGATCCCCTTCGAGTCGATCCTAAGGATCGATCTCCCTTCGAGTCATAAGACTCCCTTCGAGTCACAAAGACTCCGTTCGAGCCACAAGGACTCCCTTTGAGTCACAAGGACTCCCTTCGAGTCAAAAAACTCCCTTCGAGTCATAAAGACTCCCTTCGAGCCCAAAGACTCCCTTCGAGCAACAAAGACTCCCTTCGAGTCATAAAGACTCCCTTCGAGTCACAAAGACTCCCTTCGAGTCACAAGGACTCCCTTCGAGCCACAAGGACTCCTTTCGAGCCACAAAGACTCCCTTGAGCCACAAGGACTCCCTTCGAGTCACAAGGACTCCCTTCGAGTCACAAGGACTCCCTTCGAGCCACAAGGACTCCCTTCGAGCCACAAGGACTCCCTTCGAGTCACAAGGACTCCCTTCGAGTCACAAGGACTCCCTTCGAGTCACAAAGACTCCCTTCGAGTCACAAAGACTCCCTTCGTTCTTTACGTTCCACTTTTCATTATCGTTATCTTTCACTTCGTTACATAATACTTTACGTTCGTTCATAGCCATACATCAACCACGTAAATTCATACATCATACATAACGTATAATATAGCATAATACATACGTTTAGAAAACGTTTTAACGAAGAAAGATAACACATCACACACACACACAAAGCCATATCACAACATCATGCATGCATCAAGCATAAGCCAACACAACACCAAGGAACCTATCTTAAACAACCACCTCAAAAAGCCCTTAGAAAACCCTAAGTCTAGAACGAGGCACATGGAACATTCTAGGCGCATAAGCATAAAATTCTAAGTGTAAACAGTCTGGGCGCATTATGACTATGCAGGCGATTGAGCACTGTCTAGGCACTTTTCAACTATGCAGGCGCTCGACACTTAGGCGCATGGGCAACTCTGGGTGCATGGGCACTATGTAGGCACATGGCCAACACTTAGTCACCTGGACAGTTTTTTGGGCGCATGGCTTTGGGCGCATCAGAACTATTTGGGCGCACCACCTTAGGCGCATCCGGACACTAGGTCACAGATCAGTTTAGGCGCATGGGAACATTCTGAAATTTTTCTAACCACCCAAAAACACCCGATAATCATTCTAACACTACCCAAAACACAGATCTAACATTCTAAGGCCCTTAAAACATGCTAACAACAATTCTAACCCTAAACCACCTCTAAAACCTCATCAAAGTTAAAACCACAGAACATCATTCGAACAACAACAAGCATACACATACGGTTCCTTTTAAAATGTTTGCTTAGTATGCATAACAGCCCTAAAACTTCTAAAAACAAGTAAAGAGGGGTCTAGAAACTCACCTTGAAGTAACTTCCAAGCAGAACACTTCCACCAGCAAATCCAACTACTAAAACCCATGAAAATAGGCACTATACTCAAAATCTCGGTCTAAAACCCGAAACCCAGCTAAAACCGAGCATAAATTCAAGAAAAACTCACCTTTTATGTGAATTCTCTTACTAGAACCGATGAAGAATTCTGTTCTTCTTCTTTTCTTCCTTCTTCGACCGAGAGCAGGGAAAGCAGTGGGGGCATGGGCGGCCGTGCCCTCTTTTAAACACAATAATACTAAAGTTTTGTTGAACGTTTGAGTCATGAGGGTACGTCAGTCAGTTGAAAAAAAGTTAACAGAAATGTTAACCTTCGTTATCTAGACTCAATTGGTTACAAAAATGAAAAGTTAGGAAGTAAAGAGAGTTTCGAAACAAGGATCAAATGATTAAAATATTCAAACGTCAAATATACAAATAGTAATATATACTTGTTTTTATTTGACATATTGAGTTTTTCAATTAAAATAAACAAAAATACTCTATTTATTAGAAACTTAATAGAGCAATACCTTTCACAAAACAAATGAAACTTAATTGTACAAATGGGGTGGGGTTAGTGTAAGTGTTGGTCACACGACCAAGAGGCTGACCTTGCCCAAGACAAATATCACTTATAAAAAATCTAGATATTACTATAAAAAACATATGAAACAAAAAAGAATACTACTAACCAGTTTCTTCAACATGATCATCCACTTCAAGGATTGAAACAAAAACATTAAACCTTTAAAATATGTTTAACATGACTCCTTCAAAACAATTCACTTACTCACGAACTTACTTGCTAGGTTACAACAACAAGAAGCAATTAGTTGTATTGCCAAGTAGACCATCGAGTCTGAGAAAAAAAATTCAAAAATTTTTGTAACTTGTATGGGAAATTGAAATGGCCCAATCACCGTACCAGATTTTGTCCGTTTTGACGGATGGCATGTTCTAAGGCGGCCGCCCCTCACGGTATTAAAACACGTCTGATAGAGAAGTGTAAGGAATACACTTAAAGGCTGATGCAACCAAAGAACAACCAAAGAACTTTCAGCATGCACATGTGAATTACAAGGAAGTTACTTTGGAAGATTTGATATAACTTAGAGAATTATGCCAAGTATCAAATCTTCCGAAGCCAAAAAACCATATCTTCCAAAGCCAAATATGAAGTCTTCTGAAGTTTCAAGGACAAAGTTTTCTGAAGCCAAAGACTGATTTCTTCCAAAGACAGAGAAGACATGCATTATCTGAATCACCTTTTGACAAAAGCTGAATCACTTTTCGCTGCCACTTCTGAAGACTCACCAACTTATATGAGTTGGTGAAAAGTCCATGTTTTTTTCAACTGTAGATTAAGGTCTTTTGTTTGTAACTTTCCAACTATGTACTTTTTATCCTTTTTGTAATATATTAGGATGTGAGCTATGGCATGTCATAGTCACTAGTCAAAAGGAAATTTCCTTTTGACTCTATTGATCTTGTTGTCTAGATTCGTGTTTCCAGTTGGCCTTCAAAGTATGTCCGGCTGTAGGATGTAGCATAAAGTATCTCAAGTACTTCTATTTTAAAAATGTTTGCTTTGCAACACTTGTAAGAACTTGAGAGCAGTATACATCATTCTTGAAAACCATATTTGAGTGTTCTTGTTCTTGTTTTTTTACTTGTGTTTATTGTTTCATCACTAACCGGTTCCCTATTTGATATGCTAAGTGTTCCAACTCTCTCCACCTTGTGAAACTGTTGCATTGACCATCCTTCACCGATCCTGCAAACCGACATTGTTCTTACCTTTATTCATTTCAAAGCTACTCAAAATGGCCAACCCTGATCCTCGAAACCAACCATATTTCTCCATGTAGTTACACAGACAACATAATCAAGTTGCTCTTTTATCATCTGAGAAAGATCATGGTTTCTCAGATGTTCGCCGCTTCTTGTCTCTAACCAACTACCTCACTGCTCTCATAATAGACCCTCCATTATATGAAGATCAACTTTTAAGAGTACTGGAGGACCTGCCAAGAGGTCATCTTGGATGGTGGGAAGGCACTGTCTGCCATAGTGTAGGGGAGGATAGTATTCATCACTCTAGCCACCATCAACTCTCATCTAAGGCTGGATGATGAAGAGGGTAACTTGTCCTTCCCTAAGTCTGCTGTAATAACTCATTCCGGCAGATGGGCTATGAAGGGGACTACTCCGTAAGAACCTTCAAAAAAGGTAAGGTCTCATCCAAGTGGAAGTACCTCCTCCATGTGGTCATCCACCCCCTATCAAATAAACATGCAGGTGGGACCAAATTCCTGAGAACTTTCCTACATAGTCCATGGAATAGAGGTCAAGTTCAGGTATTCTCAATTTGTATATACAAATCTACTTGCAAACTTGGACTCCTTAGAATATTATATGTTCCCTAGATATGTTCAATACATTTTTAACTGTGAGCTGGGCTTACAGTTAAAGGGAACAGGTGATATTCTTAAAATGGGAAAGCTGATGCCCGGCATCTTTAAAACAATAAAAAAGCCCACTGTTGGCTTCACATGGGTAGAAACAGCCCTGGTCCCAAAAATGTTATAGCTCATTGCTCAAGGTGACAACTTGGTAGCACCAGCCAATGTTAAACCCACACCTTCTACATCTGCAACCCCACACAGCCATAAATCACGATCACCTACCAAAAAAAATCCAAACGAACCCTTACTCAGTCTACTCAGGTTGAGTAGGCCTTTAAATCACTAACCATGCAGGAAGAAGTGGACATTAGAGCTCTTACTTCTCCTGAGGAACAAACCATTCCTATTATTTCTATGATCAGTGTTGAGGTTCCTCATGCTCAGCCTGATGAGCTCACAACCTCAGCCTTAAGCCTTCACCTAGAGTCTCAAAACTCTAGTGATCAACCTTCAAGGGAAAGTTACCATCCCCAGCCATTTGACCTCAACCAACCAATACCAAACCGTAAATTCTATGATGATGAAGATATAGGATTCAGTGAGTACCATGAGTCTATCTTCTCCACCCACTCAAGGAGAGATGAGTGCTCTTGAATCACCTATATCCAGCCCACATCATCCACCCACAACTGAGGTGGACATCCCTGAACCTGTTCAACACTTTTGCAAGTGATTACATCATTTAGACCTCAACCATGGCAACCCAGCCCATTGAAACTTCTTTTGAAGCTGTTAATGTGTAGGGGAAAACCAGCAGCCATGAAACTAAAGCTAATGATAAGAAAGAAGACCTTGGTCCTATTCTCTTATCCCCCATGATTCTTCTAATGAAGATGAGGGGAGTCTACAACTAAAGGTGCACAAACTGTCTAAACTTTGCACCTATTTAGTTTCCAAGGTTAGTCACCTAGAATCTTAGGTGACTACCTTACAAAGAAGGATCAATGACCAGCAACTTGAGATCACCGATCTCAAGGGAAAGTTAGCTGATATACCCATCCAGAGGACACAACCAGTCCCACAAGAACCTATGGATGTGGTGGACCTAACTCCTAGCTCACCTATGCAAGAGGGTGATGCTACCAAAAGGGGGAGAAAGTCTTACTTACAATCACAGAACCTGGGAGCTCCTCTCAGAGTATGGACATGGAGTACTCACCACCCTCACTTGCAGTTGTCCATACTCAACAAGCTCCTCAAGTCCATATTGATATGGACTCACTCATTCAAATCCTGTTTGAGGAGGGTATACCAAGGGCCATACCTACTCCATCTCACCTAGCTGAAATCCAATAGTAGGATGGAGGTATGATGAAGAAAGGAGAGCCCTGGAAATCTCTAGGTCTCAGGGTCAATAAGAGATCTTCAACTTCTTTAACCTGGGATACTATGAGAGAACCTATCTAGTTGACCTCCTACTTGCCAACCCAAGTTAAAACAGGCAAGCTGCAAGGTTAGCTGATAGGATTCAATAAAGGGTTCTTGAAGAGTTCAAGCTGAGAACCGGACTATATAGACAGAGGCTAGTAGGCAAGACTGTTGGTCAACTGGATACTGAGGTGGACCCTAAGATTAGCTTGGAAGGGGAAACCTTGGCTAAAGGCCATCAGTTGAGCCTATGAACCTTGAGATAGGAACTGCTTCAGCACCCTCAGCACCCATTTCCCTCAGTGAGGCACCAGCTGGTGAAGGTGTCTCACAGCTTCTCTCTGGCCAGAGCTCAAGTGCAGCACCAAGCAATGAAGGCCAAAGCTCTGTTCACCCTAAGTCACACATGCCTGTGAGTGACAAAGGGAAAAGGAAATGAATCCTGAGGAGATTAAGGAGGAGAAGAGAGAGAGGAAGAGGAAGGCAAGGGGAGAGAGTTCAAGTAGGACCCCTGGCTTCATGGAAGCTACAATCAGGGCTGCCCCAGGCCAAGCACTCAAGATGATTGCAAGACGAACTTCTTCTACGTCGAATTTAAGGGCAGCCAGATTGAATTATTTAGGGTCCAGGAACTACAACTTTGATGAACTCATCTCTCTCCCCTTGGATGAATTAAATGAACTGGCTGATATGGAAGTATCAAAGAAGAGGAAGGATGCTGAGACAGCAGAACTGCTTCTCAAGATCAAAGAAGAAAGAAGAAGGAAGAGAACTACAAAGCTCCTACACTCTCCCCAGTTTAGGAAAGTCCTGAGACAGAGACTGTGGCTGCTAAGCCATAAACTCAGGTAGGTAGGGAACAAGACAGACAAAACACAATCACCTACCTGAGTGTCACAGAACTATATCAGGCTGCAGACCTTCTTCCCTTTCCATATGACTACATTGAGTTTGAATACCTCAAGCAGCTTGAGCAACAAGTTCAAAAAGAGCAAAAAGCTGCAAAGAGGAAGATGAGGGAAGATGCTAAAAGTTAAGAGCCACCATCAGAGCAAACTTGAAGATATCAGCTGATAGATAGAAGATGGTGAGCTTCTTGAATCTGTATGGATTCTCCAGAAGGAGACTTGGTCCAATGTCTCTATCCACCATGGATGAGCACATTAGAGTGACTAAGCAGAAGATCAAAAGGGGTGAGCTGGTTGACTTGCATTCTCCACCAAGATAGGCTGCACCTGAAGCTAAGGTGAAGGTTGAACCCCATGAGACAACACAACCTGAACCTAGTACTACATCACAACCAGCTTCATCTTCTAATCCATAGCAGGGTCCTGATCCTTCTCTTTCTAAACATGTGAAGGACAGGGACCCAAATGAGGAAGACAAACAAGAACAATCTGGTACTGCAGGCCAGTCTTCTTAGTTAAAATACAGAAAGAGGAAAATGATGGCCATAAGAAGGGAAAAGAAGAAGAAGAAGAAGAAGTCCAAGGCATCCACCTCTGCACCTCAGGATTGGTTAGAACATCCTGAGGGTGTTCAAGAAGAGGCTCCTCATCCAACTCCTATTCAAGTACAGACTCTTGTTGCTAAGAGACCAATCGTGTCTTGGATGTTTGCCACCAATCCAGACAGATGGTTTGTCACTAGAAATCAAGGGGGTCAAGACCTGTACTTCTGGCAAAACATACTTGACCTCCCTCTGCATGATCTCTATGATATGAGGAGATACGTTGAGAGTCTAAGGAATCCTGACCAACTGATGTTAAAGGGAATGGTCTTGATTCTGATGAGGACTATCAACAGATGGAGATCAAGAATCAAAGGTCTCTTCAGTTTTGGTAGCATCAGCTTAGGGGGAGATTGTAAGGAATACACTTAAAAGTTGATGCAATCAAAAAACAAACAAAGAACTTT
Source organism: Flaveria sonorensis (assembly GCA_025506505.1). Taxonomy (NCBI): domain Eukaryota; kingdom Viridiplantae; phylum Streptophyta; class Magnoliopsida; order Asterales; family Asteraceae; genus Flaveria; species Flaveria sonorensis. Next base: position 37,022 of record JACCIY010000941.1, on the reverse strand, counting down.
TAGCATGCACATATGAAGTACAAGGAAATTACTTCAGAAGATTTGATATAAGTCAGAGAATTATGCCAAGTATAAAATCTTTTGAAACCAAAAGACCATATCTTTCGAAGCCAAAGATGAAGTCTTCTGAAGCTTCAAGGACAAAGTCTCCCGAAGCCAAAGATTAATTCTTTCGAAGCCAGAGAAGACATGCTTTCTCTGAATCACCTTTTGACAAAAGCTAAACCACTTTCCGCTGCCACTTCTGAAGACTCACCAACTTATATGAGTTAGTGAAAAGTCCATGCTTTTGACAACTATACATTAAGGTCTTTTGTCTGTAACTTTCCAACTATGTACTTTTTATTATTTTTGTAATATATTAGGATGTGAGCTATGACATGTCATAGTCACTAGTCAAAAGGCAATCTGCCTTTTGACTCTACATTGATCTTGTTGTCTAGATTAGTGTTTCCAGCTGGCCTTCAAAGTATGGCCTGCTGTAGGATGTAGTATATGTTGGGATTTGAACAAGTTTATCAGAGTCATTTTATCCAAATAAAATGAAAAACGCAGCGGATTAAGAGATTAAAACTTGTTACAGTTAATATATATATATTTGTTAAAACATGTTATGGATCGTTATATGAAAAACATGCTTACAAAAAACCATAGGGTGTTTAGAAAACTACCTATCGAATGAGTTAGAGGAAGATGATCGATGCATGGGAGTTTCCAAAGAAGGAGGCCTCAAGCTTGTCTACCCTCAAGCTTCCAACAAACACCTGGATGCTAGGATTTTCACACTTGAACGAGTCTGTGTTCTCTGTTTTTATCTTCGACCGATCGAGAGAAAACAGGAAACAGACGTGCACCCTTTTGAGTGTGTTTTAAGTTATCAGAGAGAGTGGTTGATTGCAATCATATATTGCATGTCCTATGAAACTAAAATTTTAGACGAGGAGAGAGAGAAAAGTGGGCGGGGCCCAGCCCCTCGTCTTTCTCAAATATTCACCCGGATTAGTAAATGCGGATGAATGGTCTCCTTCCGCATTTGTAAATGCGGATGAAGAAATTCCATCCGCATTTCCCAAATGTACATCTACATTTGTAAATGCAGATGAAGAAATACCATCTGCATTTCTCAAATGTATATTCGCAGATCTGGAAACTGATAAAGTTAAATCAACATGGATTGATCATTCTGTGTCTCTGGATTTAACATGACATCTGTAACAAAAGGATAAATGATAAATTCACCAAAATCATTTTCAAGTAAGGGACCTGAAGAAGATGATGTTACTGAATGGCACTTCGTCATGCGTATTAGGGGTAGTAAACAGTTGTTAGGCGGTATTTGCTACTTGCATCAATCCTCTATGTATCTTGTGCAAGTAGGAGATTGTTGGAAACGGTCTGCCCAAGACACATATTGAATTAACGTGGCTAGTACGTTATGATCCAAGTCGGGTCATACCTAATAACAAGCTAGACAAACACCTATAATATTTATTTTATAATATGATCATGTAAATAAATATTGACACTTAAAGTATTTAGAAATTGGTTTTCTAAATATTTGCACTTGTGTTGTAAATAAATTATATGGATAATTTATTTTAGAGAGAGTATTCTATATTGTTATTCAAATGGTTGAACAACAATATTGTCTTTTGTCCGCATTTCTTAATTACTCATCCGCATTTACCAATGCGGACAAGCATTTGGAAATGCTGATGGAAACTGTTCATCCGCATTTGTAAATGCGAATGAGTAGTTTAATCAGCATTTCCTCAAATGCTTGTCCGCATTTACTAATGCGGACAAGCATTTGAGGAAATGCTGATTAAACTACTCATTCGCATTTACAAATGCGGATGAACAGTTTCCATCAGCATTTCCACAAATGCACATCCGCATTAGTAAATGCGAACGAATAGTTTCCATCAGCATTTCCACAAATGCACATCTGTATTAGTAAATGCAGACGAACAGTTTCCATCAGTATTTCCATAAATGCACATCCGCATTAGTAAATGCGGATGAGTAATATTCATCCGCATTTCCTCAAAGACATCCGCATTAGTGTAACCCTTTAAAACGAGTTCCTCTTCACCAGATCCGTATATTAGAAACATATCCTTAGTCCTCCTAAGGTATTTCAATATACTTTTAACAGCCATCCAATGGCTATTTCCTGGATTCTGCTGATATCTAGCGCTATGACACGTCCAGTCTAGTGCATATCATTGCATACATGATGGATCCTATAGCAGATGCATATGGGACTTCCTTCATCCTTTATTGGTTATCCTTTAAGCTTGGACATTGAGATGCACTCAATATTTTCCCTCTTTGAATAGGTACCAGACCTTTCTTAGAGTTCTCCATCTTGAACCTTTTCAAGATTTTATCAATGTATGAACTTTGGTTTCAACCTATCAACCGCCTTGATCTATCCCTATAGATCTTTATTCCCAAAATGTAGGCGGCGTCACCAAGATATTTTATGGAAAAACAACTTCCAAGCCAGGTTTTAACACCTTCCATGGTTGGAATGTCATTTCCAAATAGTAGTATATCATCAACATACAATACTAAGAATGTGATGATGCTCCCACTAGCCTTCTTATACACACAAGCTTCATCAGCGTTCTTGATGAATCCAAATTTCTTGATCTCTTCATCAAAACGTTGATTCCAACTTCTCGATGCTTGTTTCAATCCATAGATTAATTTCTTTAACTTGCATACTTTATTAGGATGTTCTGGATCGACAAAACCATTGGGCTGAACCATATAGACATTCTCTTCGAGATGTCCATTAAGGAAATCAGTTTTGACATCCATTTGCTAAATCTCATAGTCATAATATGCAGCTATGGCAAATAATATCCTAATTGACTTTAGCATTGCCACAGGCGAGAAGGTCTCATCATAATCAACCCCTTGAGTTTGAGTGAAACCTTTTGCTACAAGTCTTGCTTTATAAGTATCCAAGTTTCCATGCATATCGGTTTTCTTCTTAAAAACCCACTTACATCCAACCGGTTTGGAGTTAAGCGGTGACACAACCAATTTCCATACTTGGTTGTCATACATGGATTGTATCTCTACGTTCATGGCTTTAAGCCACTTGTCACAATCGGAATTGGACATTGCATCATGGTATGTAGTTGGTTCATCCGAGTCAACTACATAGCATCCATTCATGAAAAATCCATATCTTTCGGGTGGATAGCTAATTCTGCCAGATCTGTGAATGTTTTGTGTGTATTGATCAACCACTTGATCATTATCAACAACCTCTTGTTGATTGCTAATATCAACCAAACGTGTATTGGCTTGTGGTTCTCGATCCTCATCAAGTTCACTATTCTATAGGTAGTTCCTTCTATAAGGAACTTAGTTTCTAAGAACTCAACCTTTCGAGCAATAAATACCTTTTGCTCTGTTGGATTGTAGAAGTAAGATCCCATGGAGTCTTTGGGATATCCTATAAAGATACACTTAGTGGATCAGCTTTCTAACTTGTTTAGGGTGTTCTGCTTAACATAAGCTTCATAACCCCATACTTTTAAATATGATAACGATGGAACTCTTCCATGCCATATTTCAAAAGGTGTCTTATACACTTTCTTGGTTGGGGCCATATTCAGAATACGGGCCGCGAAGAGCAATGCGAAACCCAAAATGATAGAGGCAGTGTGCTTCTAGCCATCATAGATCGAACCATATCCAATAGGGTTCGGTTTCTCCTTTCAGACACACCATTATGTTGTGGTGTTCTGGGTGGAACAAGCTGCGAGACAATCCCACAACTCCTGAGATGATCTTGAAAGGCATCACTTAGGTATTCACCTCCTCTATCTGAATGAAGAACTTTGATTGTTTTGTTAAGTTGATTTTCTACTTCATTTTTGAAGATTTGAGCGTTTCAAAAGCTTCATCTTTGTGTCTTAACAAGTACACATAACCATAACGACTATAATCGTCGATAAAGGTAATGAAGTATCTTTCACCATTCCTTGTCATTCCTTAAAAGGACCACATACATTCGAATGTATGATTCCTAATAAATCTTTTGCCATTTGGTTAGTGCCACTAAAGGGTTCCTTGGTCATCTTTCCTTGTAAACAAGATTCACACTTGTCAAATGAACCCTCTTCATTTGCTTCCAAAAGACCATTCTTTTGAAGTGTTTAAATGCGATTCTTGTTTATATGACCAAGACGACAATGCCAAAGATATGATTTACTTAAACCCATTTTAAGTTTCTTGGTGCTTGATTGGTATAACGAGTTATTAAAGGATGAGTAATCATGAACCAATTCATAAATACCATTAGAAGGCATAGCCTTAAAATAAAGTATATCATCCATAAAAACACATATACCATTGTTTACAAACTTTAATACATAACCATATTGTCTTAGAAGGGAAACAAAAATTATATTCCTAGTCAAACTAGGAGCATACAAAATATTCTTTAAAATAACTTCCAAACCACTTGAAAGCTTCAAGATATAGTCTCCTTGGGCTTCGACATCAACTTTTGCTCCGTTGCCCATGTAGAGACTAGTATCTCCATTCTTAAAATGCTTATTTCTTTTGAACCCCTGCAACAGATTGCAAATATGAGTTCCACATCCGGTATCCAATACCCGTGTGTTTGAAGAAATAACATTAAATTCAATAAGTTGTACCTGAGGTCTGCCCAACATCCCTCTTGTTTCTCAACTCTTTGAGATAGATTGGATAATTCCTCTTCCAATGTCCTATCTCACCACACTCAAAACATGGATCGTTCTCCGTAACCTTTGGCATCTTAAGCTTCGATTTTGGGGTTCCCGCTTTAGTCTTTCCCTTACCCTTCCCTTTGACGTATCCCTTGCCTTTGGCAACATTTGCCTTGGGTTTGGGGTGATGCCTTTTCTTGTTGCCACCCTCACTGATCGTGAGGACCAGTAAAACCCTTTTACCCATCCCCGCTTCGGCTGTTTTGAGCATTGCATGAAGTTCCCCAATGCTCTTGTCCCATCCATTCATGTTATAATTCATGATAAATGTCTCAAACGTCTTGGTTAGACCATTGAGGATCAAATCCATGGCCAACTCTTTTGAGACGGGACAGTTCAGCCTTTCGAGGCGATCAATGTGGCTTTTCATCTTCATCACATAAGATGACACCGATTGGGTTTCTTCCATTCGACATGCATGAAGCGTTCGAACACTTTCGAAGCGCTCTACCCTTGCTTGTTGAAGGAACATTTCCTTCAATTGGGTAATCATGTCGTATGCCCCATGATGTTCAAAATCCTTTTGAAGCTTGGGAATCATGGTTCCCAACATGAGACAGGAAACTTGCATTGAATCCTTAGTGTGCTTAACCCAATCGTCGTAGGCATCAACATCATCAATGTTGGGTTCATCGAGAATAGGATCGTCCAACACATATGATTTCTTTTCTTGCTTGAGAATAATTCTCAAGTTTCGAAACCAATCCATGAAATTATTATGGTTGAGACCATCCTTTTCCAGAATAGTTCTTAGTGACAGGTTATGAACAGTCGGGGAGGTAGCGTTGTTGTTTGCGGCCATTTCTACAATATTAACAAAGTTCAATTTTAGTATTTACAAAATTGAAATTTTAATTATTAATACTCTTTCATGTCTCATAGACAATTAATAATTAAAAACTAGAATTCAACGGTACATTTAAATAATGGATAGGTGACCTTCATCCATTGCAACCCTTTGCAACTTCTAGTTTTATGGGATTAGTTAAACATCTTTATGTTTAGTTGGCATGTTTAATCCCATCAACACCATCGTACGCCATGCTTCGGTGACACATGGTTTCCAATTCAAGTCATCCTACTTACACACACGTGTGAGTTTACACATACAAATGGTTAGATGACCTTTATCCCATAAATATGTTAACCCCACCTCAAACACACAAGTTTCCTAAATATGGTTAGGTGACCTTTATCCCACAAAGAGTTCCCAAGTGATTTGAGTGTTTTATAAAAGGATGGTGTTAAACTTGTTTAAAAAGGATTTTGTTTCCATTAATTCTAGTTATGAAAACATTTTGTACCTTACATTTGCATGCATTCAAATGCGTGGTACATTAGTGTAACCAACTTTCAAGGCTCTTTTAATAAAACCCAACTTTATTACTAAAACATTAACCTTTAATAAAACCATTTTATTAACCATGTTAATGTTTCCAAAAGAACCGTTTAAAGCTTGTTGTTGATTTTAAATTGTTTAACAGTGCATATCCAAATATCACATAAACAATAAGATTAAATCAACCACACAAGCAACACATACAACAACAAGTTATAATCATAGCCAACTAATTTAACATCACTTCTTGACTGAAACAAGTAAGTTAATTAGGTATTTCCTAAGGGTAAAATGACACAACACTTGTGTCGGTGAACTCCTATTTGATCCCGCATCCAAATGCTTCAAGCGTCCATTTTGTGTTGTGACTCTTCCATTCGATTTGAGCTTCCAAATGGGCTTAAATTTCTGCACCAAACTCCTTTTGGCCTTCAAAATATGTTTTCGGTTATTGGGCTTAAATACCATTAAGAGCTATAAAGCTCTTTGGGCTCAAAATTAGCCCAAACCCAAAAACATCCTTGTTGCATCTTCTTTTACAAAAATATATCCTAAATATATTTTTCTAGTAAAAGTAAAATACAACTAACCTATTTATTTTACATACCAAATGAAAAATAAATAAATTACATAGCCAAGAGGAAGAACAAATATATTTAATTATAAAACCCCTTTGAATAATCAAAAACAAATCACAATACATCCAAACACAAGGTCTCGGCTAGGTTATGAACATCAAAATACATATCCAAATATGTAAGCAAAAACCTGAGAGCTTCCCCTTGAACCACTGATTTTCGATTAATATATAAACAAACCGAATATCATGATTCTTATCCAAAAAACTAAATCATCCAAATAATTAAATATTCAAGATTACAATATGCATGTAAAGTAGAATCTTGAAAAATTCAGAGGAAACATTTGACCAAAACTCTTAGTCTGTTGGTGAATCAACAGCAAGAGACCGAGATTTCAGTCCAGATGAAGCATGTATCCATATAACCGGCTCTTGATGCCATTGTTGGGATTTGAACAAGTTTATCAGAGTCATTTTATCCAAATAAAATGAAAAACACAACGGATTAAGAGAATAAACTTGTTACAGTTAATATATATAAACCATTTTATATATCTGTTAAAACTCGTAATGGATCATTATATGAAAAACATGCTTACAAACAACCATAGGGTGTTTAGAAAACTACCTATCGAATAGGTTAGAGGAAGATGATCGATGAATGGGAGCTTCCAAAGAAGGAGGCCTCAAGCTTGTCTACCCTCAAGCTTCCAACAAACACCCAGTTGCTAGGATTTTCACACTTGAACGAGTCTGTGTTCTCTGTTTTTATCTTTGACCGATCGAGAGAAAATAGGAAACAGACGTGCACCCTTTTGAGTGTGTTGTGAGTTATCAGAGAGACTGGTTGATTGCAATCATATATTGCATGTCCTATGAAACTAAAAATTCAGACGAGGAGAGAGAGAAAAGTGGGCGGGGCCCAGCCCCTCGTCCCATCCGCATTTCTCAAACATTCACCCGCATTAGTAAATGCGGATGAATGGTCTCCTTCCGCATTTGTAAATGCAGATGAAGAAATTCCATCCGCATTTCCCAAATATACATCCGCATTTGTAAATGCGGATGAAGAAATACCATCCGTATTTCCCAAATGTGCATCCGCATTTGTAAATGCGGATGAGTAGTTTCTTAATCATTTCCTCAAATGCTTGTCCGCATTAGTAAATGCGGATGAACAGTTTCCATCAGCATTTCCACAAATGCACATCTGCATTAGTAAATGCGGACGAACAGTTTCCATCAGCATTCCAACAAATGCACATCCGCATTAGTAAATGCGGACGAACAGTTTCTATCAGCATTTCCACAAATGCACATCCGTATTAGTAAATACGGATGAGGAACCTTCATCCGCATTAGTAAATGCGGATGAGTAATCTTCATCCGCATTTCCTCAAAGATATCCGTATTAGTAAATGCGGATGAGTAATTAAGAAATACGGACAAAAGACTATATTGTTGTTCAACCATTTGAATAACAATATAGAACACTCTCTCTAAAATAAATTATTCATATAATTTATTTACAACACAAGTGCAAATATTTAGAAACTCAATTTCTAAATACTTTAAGTGTCAATATTTATTTACATGATCATATCATAAAATAAATATTGTAGGTGTTTGTCTAGCTTGTTATTGGGTATGACCCGACTTGGATCATAACGTACTAGGCACATCAATTCAATATGTGTCTTGGGCAGATCGTTTCCAACAGTATAAAGTATCTCAAGTACTTGTATCTTGAAAATGTATGATTTGTAACACTTGTAAGAACTTGAGAGCAATATACATCATTCTTGAAAACCATATTTGAGTGTTCTTGTTCTTTTACTTGTGTTCATTGTTTCATCACTAACCGGTTCCCTATTTGATTTGCTAAGTGTTCCAACTCTCTCCATCTTGTGAAACTGTTGCATTGACTACCCTTCACCGGTCCTGTAAGAAGGTATCAAACCCTCAAATAAGGAAGTTTTTGTTCCCCTTCAAACCAATATCGGATGTTACATCATCCCCCACTTGGGAGACCAGCGTACTCGCTGGCACACCGGCCTGGCTCTAGCTCTGATACCATTTGTAATGGGCCAAGCATCGTACCAGATATTGTCCGCTTTGACGGTTGGTACACCCTTCGGCGCCAGCCCCTTACGGTTTTAAAACGGATCCGATAGGAAAGGTATCCAGACCCATATAAAAAAGCTTTTGTTTTTCTTTCCAACTGATGTTAGATGTTACAGAAATTGTATCTGTTTTATAGTTCTCTTAGGAGTATACAAAGTCTCTAAAATATCTAGGTGCGATTCCCAATTAACGCAACACCTTAATTAAATAGTTAGAAAGCAACTTAATGTTGTGGTCATTCTTCAATGGACGTGATGGGTGGCTTTATATTGGGGCATGTCACGAAATTTTGTTTAGAAGTTGCTATGTTGAAAACTAATAATATTTATTTGTTTTTTCTAGAATACTAGGTGAACAATTTATAATGTCTAAACTACCCAAATTAACTAATAATTGACTGTCATATCATTTTGACTTCAATATACCTAAAACTAAATTGATAGAGGCACAACACACACTATTTAAATTATTTTTTTAGAAGTATTAACTTTAACTAAATAATATATTCAAGGCACAAGAAATAACAATATTTGTTGGATGATTCTCTTATGTTGATTGGTGATATCACATTACCCTCGTCTTTTAAATTATATTGTGTAATATCATGCACATATACATCACATTTCTAATTATTTTACTGCTTAAAAGACTGGGTGGGTCGCCTAAGTATTCCCCATTTAGCTTACAAAACTTCAAACGCCCGCTTTCACATTTTCGTGTCGATTCTTGCATCTTGAAATTGAGAAATGTGGATGTTCATGAACTTTATTCCATATCTTACTTCACTTAGGGGAGAGAGTCGTTTTGTTTTTCTTTTCCCATATAACACATTAGTGTAAGACAAACTTTATTCCATTCTCTCTAGTTTTTCCTAGTTTGAAAATGTCGTCGTGTTTTTCTTCATCTTTCCAAATTTTCCTTGTGTGCATAAGTATGTCAATGATTTTTTTATTTTTATTTAACATATAATTTAATTCCATCTTATAACATCTAATATAATACTTAAAATAATCTAAATACACAACTTTTTTTTCTGTAAATTCTTTTAAGAAGCACGTTTTGTTCAAAATAACAAACTTTTTAGTCTTGTAATACATCAAAATATGTTATTTGGACATAACTCGGGTTTCAATGGAATTTATACTGAAATGTTTCGTTTGTTCTTGCGGTTAGTGTTTTTAAGGGTTGAAAACAAGTGCTATACAAAGAAACTAATGTTTTTGAATGAAATGAATTATCAATTTATCATCCATGAAGGTACCTAAACAAATAGTTTAAGGGCCTGCAGTGGCCTTAGAATTGCTTCTTGTTTGTGCGCATGCACTTCATGTGTACGTCTACGTGCGTGTGCGTGTGCGTGATTAAAACAACAAAACATAATTGTACATTTTCTTTTTGTTAAAAATATATGTATTACATTTGTAATACTATTATGTAAAAACTAAGTTATATGTTGGATGTAACTTAAAAGAAGAAGAAAACAATGTAAATTATAAAGGTGAAGTCCTATGTGGAGTTAGCAACAATCACTTTTCATCACTTTAAACTTTAAAGTTGTAATTTGAAATATAGACGGACTTAAACTCAATTAAACAAACCTCACTTGTTTATATCTAAACTACCTTATAATGTATCTTTTTAGAGTAAAATATATTGACATTTCATTAAATTTTAGGAAACCGATTAAGGACATTTTGGTATTTAACAATATTAAATATTGGATTTATAACATATTTACTAGTAGCATGTTTGGTATTTAAAACTTAATAACATGGTGTTAGTGGTTTATTACACAAAATGTTATATTCGTTTTTATAAACTTGATTTACGATGTTCATATTCGTTTTAATACTCTTAATCAAAATTAATGTATTATTTTTAAAGCTAAAAAATCTCTATATTTCACCTCATAATTCCTTTTTCTTAACACGTCAAAAAGAAAAAAAAAATCCTATTGGGCCGAAAGAAATAAAAAGTTGATTTCCGCGTTTAAAAATAACAAAATAAACACATGAACTATAATGGATCGTTTGGTTCGCAGAAAATCTTCATACTCTAATAAAAGAATAAATGGAGGTGCCACGTGTCAGTATCAGATTCATTCTCATCAAATTTTTCCCGCTTCTTTATCATATTAAATAACCACATTAATTACTAATAATATTATTTATTTATTTTTATATTATAATTAGTTTTTTAATAAATTAAGAAAGAAAACTTTTTATTAATGTTATCTATAGAGATAGTTTTTTATAAAAAGATTTTTTTTAAAAAAAAATCAAACTATTTTACGTAATATTTTAAATTAGTTTTTTAAAGTAAATTTTTTATAAAACAAAAATAATTAAAATAGGAGTTACAGTAAGGAAATTTTTAAAAATAAAAAATTTTTAAAACGTTATTTTAAAATAAAATGTTCAATCTATCTTTGAAAAAAACAAAGAAATTAAAAGTTCATATTATTATTTTATTACTTATAATTATTACACATTTATATAATTTCAATCATATCATTCTTAGTCTATCGTTTTATAAGTAATAATTTTTATTCTATTTATTTATTCAACTCATGTAATACATGAGTTTACTAAAGCTTTTTTTAAATAAAATTGAAATCCTAAATAAAATTAGAATACCGAATGGAATTGGAATATGAGAGAATCATTTACATATCCTATGGCTAGTTTGGTTGATATTTTGCTTAAAGAATCAGAATGTTTAAAAGATAAGAGTATCACAGTGGATCTTTAAAAATATGTGAATGTGTTTGGATATTATATGGAATGATTTTGAGTGGTTATAAGTGAAGGAGAGAGAAAATGCTATTGTTGATTGGTATATTTAAAGAATCACTGTTCAATCCCTATAAATTTTTTAATATTTTTGAAAGTGGTTGTGAGTGGAGGAAAGAGAAAAAAGTAATGATAAGGGTATAAAAATATTATTTAATTAAAAAAAAGAGAAAATATAGTGATTTTTAGTGTAATTATATGGTTAAAGATGAGAAACCCACTGTGAATGCTCTAAAAAGACTATTGGAGCGCATGACCACCGGCGCTTGTCCGCCCCAAGTGCAATGCACGTAAACAAGTATTAAAAAAAAAATAAAAATAAAAGCAGCATATACTACTTGTACAAGCAAATCAATAACTTGTACATGTGGTGATGATGAGTAATTTTATGGTGTTTGTGGGTTTGGAG
>JACCIY010000941.1:0-20000 GCA_025506505.1 Flaveria sonorensis | reverse complement strand
ACAAAATCAACGAGATTTAAGGAAATAAATTGCTGACCAACTACAATTCTATTATAAAATAACCATGAATACTCAATGAAACTCCAGAAACACTCTCATATATTTACATCACACACACTCTTTTGGCTTCTGTGTTTCACCGCAATACCACAATATCGTTGGATGTCGAAGTCGGTGCAATTCATTGTCGTTGCGGTGAAGAGATCAAGAATCATATAGCCGACAGCCACTGGTTCGACCCACCTCAAACAAAGGTCCATATACGGTTTGCTTGTGCTGGTTTCTACGACGCAAACCACCAACGTGCTAAAGGGAGTTCCGGTGACATACCACAGTACACCAATCTATTATTCTTTCACAACGCAAGGTTCTCTTGTTAAAAAAAGGCGTCATTAAGTTTTCTATTCAATACGTACGTAAGAGATAAGACTTAAGGTATAGATTCTAACCATTTTACTCTTGTAGCATAAATATCTTTTTTCTCGACCTCTACTTAGAAATCCATTTGTATTCATTATACTCACCTTGTTATTTGATCTTAGTTGTGTGATATTATTATTCGAATTGAATCAAGCCATTGTTAATGTTATACATTCAATAAAATTTATTTTCCATTGAACTCATTGTTGTATGTTCCTATATGATTAATTTATCTTAGACGTTTAAATAGAACCTAGCGTGCCTATTTCAAACTACATCTGACTTGGATATGTATTTTATTTGATTTGAATACCCGAGCATATTGGTTGACACACCATCTACATGTGCTGAAAGATGCACCTACATGTGTTGAAAGACGCACACCATTTACTATGGAACATGCTGAAAAACACACACATTGTTACTGTTACTTGAATTTTTTTAAGTGTTATTGGCTCAATGAGTATTTTTTTATAATGTGACTTCTTAAACTGTATTGTTATACTATTCTATCTTTTCAGTTTCGTCTTTAACTGCTATTTGTTCTTTCCTTTACTAAGCAATTTTGGCTCAGTCGTGTTTGTTTTTGTTGTTTTCTTGTTTACATGACATGCACCGAAGAGGTCATGAGAATGTTTAAAGAGAGAATTATTTAAGAAACCAAGATAAGGGCATTTCTATTACTATTATTCCTCTATGTCGGTGGACATAAAGGATTTTTAAATTTTTTTTGTATATTATATATATATATAACAAAATTGAGATTTTTTTGTATATTATATATATATATAGCAAAATTGAGACATGGAAGGACATCTAGCTTGCTGGCTTGCGAGCTTTTTCACTATACATAAGACCCGGGTTCGAGTCTAACATTCACTATATTTGCATGCTTTCTTAATTAACCATATTTTGGTTTTTCATATAAATAATAGTAGTTCAAATTATATCTATCTTAAAAACCGTATTATATATACTATGTGTTTATTTTTATGTTTAAATTTTGTTTGGAACGAGTTGGGTCAAATATTATAATTTTATTTCGTTGGTATAATTCGAATTACTGTATGTTTTGATGTAAATTTTGTTAGGAAATGTGTTAGAGCGAATGTAATCTATGTTTTATCATGCCGCCTATGGCTTCCCCGCACTTGCTTATTTTGATGTACGTTTTGAGGTTGTTCTACGTTCATTCGATGGTTCTAATTCGTGTTACTCCATGTTTTACGTAAATTTAGTTCGGAAGCAAGTTAAGTCGATTATATTTTATACTTGATCATGACACGTACGATCGCCGCCGCAGCAACACGTGGCAAGTTAAATAACTAGTTATTATTTATATTAAAATGCAACCAGAGTGCTACTATGCACTTTAAGTTTTTGGTTTTTAACCACAAAAGTTTTATTTTAAAGTTAAACACATACCCACGGCTTGAATTGATCTAGGAATTAATATGAAGTTATGAGCGGTGGTAAAAGGCACAGAAGGCAGTTTGCCCCTCTTTTTGCTTAATCGGTGGTCAAGCGGTGGTGACATTGGACCAACGACGGTCGAGTTCTCAGGCGACCGCAACGTGTTGTCGGTGGTGGTTGATTTGGTTTCGATGGTGACCCTTGAAGATGACAAAAAATGAGATCAAAAGGTTGACGGTGATGGACAAAGTGTGTGGTGGTGATGGTCGAAAGGCAGAGAAACCAGCCGAATTAGGCGGCGGTGGCGATGAAGGGTTTTTTTCGCCCGCTGTAAATTATGGTGATTGTGGTGTGTTCCGGGTACTGTGAAACATTCATGTGAGTTACAACGGGCAGAGGCAATCGCGGTGGCTGGGCAATGGCGATGTGTGGTTGTAGAGTTGTTCCCGTTGAATTTTTGTGGTGGTTAGATTATGGCAGAACACACGTGGACTATTTGCAAGTAGATGGTAGATGCGATTTTAGTTCTTTTAACATTTCAAATACTTTCATTTTTTTAACATTAGAACAACCGCACAAAAATATCATTACCGTTACGTTACCATTATTATTGAATCTAGCACCCGGAATCCGTTTTTATGGTTTTATCAATTTTATACACAATTTTAGTTTTGGGTTACATCATCCTAACTAGTGGTTATGAAATGAGTTGTGTTTAAAATAGTATATTTTTTTGTCGTTGTAGTGGTATTATCAGAACCGGTGTCAATATTGGTTTTGAGTTACAACATATGGGACCGATTTTGTAATGAACCGATTTGTGTTTATATAATTTTTGTTATAGTGTCACTATCATTGGGGACGGTTCTAGTATGCTGACTACGAGCAAAGTCACGTACCGTAAGATAGTGGAAAGCGACCAAACACCCCCGCGCATGACGCAGGAGAAAAGGCTAGTTTGAATGAAAAAATTAAGAGGCTTAGTTGAATTTCTATTTGTAAAATTTAAAATGACTTTTAAATTAAGGGCATTTAAACTAAGTCACTAAAATTGTCTCGGATTACTACATTATATGACACGTTAGCCTTACTCGGTTTGGGATGCTACAATAAGTCCACATTGTTCACCCAAATGTTTTTTTTGGTACATGACAAAACCATCGTGCTCTTCATGCACATGCTATAGAGTTGTAAGTATATATGAAAATTATGAAATTTTGCCAATTTGATAATACTTGTTAGGTCACGGTGAAGTGGTATGTTGGTTGTTTAGCTGATTAATTTGAAAATTGCACAACAAAAAATTCACTGCGACCTACATGAAGCTGTCATGCAACAATTTTGTTATAAATTTTGTTTATGTGGCTTTTGTACCTATTTGTGGTAGCTTTGATGTAAAATGATATCAAACTTATTATCTATGAAAAGGACTTGAAATTGCATGAGAATGTCCCAAAAAATAATATTTAAACTCATGAAACGTAAAGATCTTGCTCGCATCGCGAAGCCTGATTCTCATTAGTAATCATCAACAATCTAACTAAAAAGAAAAAGAAAACAATTCTTTCTAACACATTGTCTTTGCGTGGTTAAACGAAACATACTTTTCATGTTATTAGATAGTTTAGAGGTTAAAATCAAATTCTATAAACCTGTTATTTCAATTAAAAATAATTAAACATTGTAAAGCGTTATTATTATTTCAACTAAGAAATATTGTGCAAAAATTGCAATAAGTTAGTTTTTATTTTGTTGCTTGAGACACGTTAATGAATGTAGTTAGTGTCATTGTTGTTTTGTTTAATCAAGATCAGATCTCCCGGATAAAAAGTTTTATAAATCCCTAACCTTCCTTTTTCTTTCTTCTGATGAACTTATTCTTCCTAAACTGCACAGTCTTACACATGAAACACTCATACCCATGTGATTAAATATTATTATATAATTCTGATTTGGATTTTGCAGAAGGGTTTTCGATATTTTGATATTGGGTTTATGAATGGAAATATATGCATATAGTGTGTTTATGTGTGGATTGATTTATGTGTATATTTATGAGTTTCAGTACTAAAAAGCTATGATGTTTCGACAAAGTATTTTGTTGGAAAAACGCCCATTTGAAAACATTTTCCTATAAATTTGTGATAAATTTTTTTTGACAGCTTTCCGACAATATCTTTTCCGTCTACTTTCCACAGTATTATGACCGGCAATTTTCATGACCTATAAGTCCGGTCATTTTGCAACAAATATCCGACATATATCATAAGTAAGTTGTGACAATTTTGTCGGAAATTGCTCACCATTTGTGATGACTTTCCGACTTCAAAAAATATTATTTTTAGTATTTTAGATAAAAACTTGTCACAAAGTTGTTAGAAAGTTCCTACAACTTCTAAGATATTATTTTTGTTGCTTTGTTGTGACGTAAATTTTAGGGTTTTGTTTTGTAGTAAATTTTGTCGAAATTTCCGGCAAAAACATTGTTGTCGGAAACTTGTTGGATATTTCAACAATTATATATTGTTGTTGGAAACTTTTAATTTTCTTGTAGTGTTTGTTTATGAACCATCGATGGACGATGGTCATAGAAGAAGTGAGCAAAGGGGTGGTTATTGATGGTGTTGACACGGGAAACTGAAAATTAGACATGCAAGATGCGGTACATTTGTGAACTACATACCGTTATAACTGTGACATTAACGTGATTAAACACAAACAAATAAAAAATTACAATGGCTTTAAATTTAAAAAATAAAATATAGATAGAAAAAGGGTATTATTCATGTATATTGTTGTAAATAGAACTAACATTGAATTGATAAACTAAGGAAGTTATTAACAAAGGAAAAAAATAATTATGAAATAAAAGCAAAAAGCAAAAGAAAAAAATCAAAGAAAAACAAAGAAAACCCTAGAAGTGAAAAGAAGAAGGGGGGGGGGGGGGGGGGTGGGGTGGGGTGGGGTGGGGTGTATTTGAAGGTCAAACCAGCATGGGAGAGTTGGGGAGGGTGCTCAGCAACACACATTTTGTGTTATGAATTTAAGTGCATAAATAATTAGACGGTGCTAAAATACTAGAATATTAAAAAATAAAATGAAGACCAATAGTAAAGTGACATGTGACTAGTCGATAGAAACCACTGACCTTATTAGTTGTGTGATAGGATAATGTGGCCTGAAGGGTGACTTGCTATGGTTTAAGAGGTAGCCGAAGGTGTCGGCAATGTTGGACGCCAGAAGGAATGGTCGTCGAATGTAGAAAGATAGAGGTGGTGGTTTAGAACATCTAGTAACTTTTAAGTTATGAAAATGTCACTCTTGATTATGAAAAATTAATAACTAACTATGACATGTTAGTTGTCAAATAATTAGGATATTGAGTAGTGTATGTCAATGAACACTTTTCCATCAAAAAGTTGGATCACCAAGAGATTTGAATTGCCACCACGCCCTCCATCCTATCCCCACTAGCACATGACATGCCAATACTGCTTCACACTTGCCTAATTTCAATTATACTCACTAGTTTAAATTACAAAATGGTCCAAACTATTGTATTGTAATTTGTGAACTTAAAAATTATTGTATTTGTCACTTTACAAACGTGCTGTTATTTTAAAGGATGTAAAAATCTACTTGATAGATAAGGGGAAAGTTCGAAAAAATATATTTATCTAAGTAGTTTTCTTAATATTTATATGATCATTAACTTGTAAAAGTGAAGCTGAATCTTTTTCGCATTCCATTCTAACATGATTTGACATGTTTATACTTTTTTTACATAATATTCTTTAACATATTTTTTTAAATAAATAGATTTATTTATATGAAAACAAGTTTATGATAGGAATTTTATATTTTAGTACTTTTAGGAATTAGTAAATTTGATATATTTGATTAAATTAACTAAAAAATGCCATTATAATTATAATTATAATACATATTAAAAATGCATGTTGGCTACCCTCACAACTTTATTGTTCATCGGGTTTACCCTTCATAAGCTGTTTTCTTAACCACTTCTAATAATGATTATATTATTTCATTTTGGAGATGAATAAAAGATAACAATAAAAAAGCCGACAGAATTGATTGAGTGTCAGGTGATGGGTTTGATTCTTGCATACTGCATTTTATTTTTTGTCCTTTTTATACCCTTGAAAACACATAAATATATCAAAATTACTATTTCACAGACTTAACTAACACACCGAATGTCTTCCAAAATGAATACAGTAATGTGAAGACTTTATCAAAGGGTAATGCTAAAACATCTACACGGTTGTTAACTAACACCACCGAATGTCTTCCAAAATGAATACAGTAATGTGAAGACTTTATCAAAGGGTAATGCTAAAACATCTACACGGTTGTTAACTAAAATCATGACTAAGGGTTAGTAGTTATTGTTAAAAATCTTTTTATATTCATAGTATAACAGTCAGGTTAAGTATACTTTACAAGTTACATATCTTTTTTTAAAGCCAATAGTATCGAGAACCACAAGAGCCGTATAAGACGTAAGATACCGAATACGTAAAAGAGATAAAGTTGAAAAAAAATAGTTTATTTATATCTTTTACCTCCTTTTTTATTTTTATCTCCTCACATAAACATTTTTTTATTATTATAAAAACAAGTTAGCATCCGGTTCGCGCGTTGTGCGAAATTAATTTCCGTTTGGATTGTACAATCTACCAACATTCAAGACTCGGAAAGAAACACTAACACAAAGTTAATATCTATGATTTAAACAAAAAATCAACAAATATAGTAGCTTCTCAGATGACGGTACTGTCATCATCATCGAACATACAAATATCACAAAAAAGCCAACGGGTTCTTAGATGACAGCCTCATCGAGTCATCGCCATCAAATAGGAAACAATGTTCGAAACATTCAAAGGAAACCCAAAATAACAGAAATGATGACAGACTGAGTAACTTGGGTTCTCAGATGAGGCATTCTCATCATCACAAAACCAAACAGGATTTAGATCTAAAAATTTCACAACAAAGCCTTGAGAAAGGGGTTAATCAGATCCAATCGGTTCTCAGGTGAGACCTTCTCATAATCATCGAACAAAAACACAACAAAAAAACAACAAAAACAGATTATAACATGTTCTGAGGTGAAGAAATCTCATCATCACCGAATAAAATTTGGGTTTCAGATCTGAAAACATTAAAAAAACAAATAAAGCAACTGCTGATCACCTTCATTTATTCATATATAGGAGAAGAAGGAGCAAGAGAAGTGATCAGACCATCACAATCAAGAACAAAACCCATCAAAAGCCCACCATCAAGACCACCACCTTGAAAAACCCCCACCGTCAACACCCACACGTCAACACCCCCACAACACCACACCATTGTCAAGACCACCACCGGGAACGGTTGATGCATGTTGTAGATCGGGAAAGAAGGAGGTGTCCGGAGTGCAAAACCACCGCATGCTAGGGCTAACCTTTGTTGCGACGGTAACGGAGTAGCCATGCGATGGTGGTAGCGGTGCGACGATGGAGCTTTTCCCATAGAAAACTCTCTCTACAAAAGAATGGGGATAATAAAACACAAAGCCTTCTCCTATATTCATATATAGGAGAAGAAGGAGCAAGAGAAGTGACCAGACCATCACAATCAAGACCACCACCATCAAAAGCCCCCATCAAGACCACCACCGTGAAAAACCCCCACCGTCAACACCACCACCGTCAAGACCCCCACCGTCAACACCACCACCGTCAACACCCCCACCAACACACCATTGTCAAGGACACCACCAGGAAATGGTTGATGCATGTTGTAGATCGGGAAAGAAGGAGGTGTCCGGAGTGCAAAACCACCGCCTGCCATGGCTAACCTTTTTGTTGCGACAGTAACGGAGTCGCCGTGCGACGGTGGTAGCGGTGCGACGACGGAGCTTCTTCCCATAGTAAAACTCTCTCTACAAAAGAATGGAGATAATAAAACACAGAGCCTTCAGCCCTAACATTCCCCTTTAAACCACGTGGGAGGTAAAATGACAACCGTAAAGTTATGTGGCCGAACCACCAACATAAATAAAGTAAGAGTTGCTCAAATTCTTTATTCATATATACGGTAATATGCACATATGCATATTGGGTATGTGATATACATTTATACAATAAAGTGAAAATATAGAGAAATCCACATGTATTGTGGTCAATTATATAATAAGAAAACAACCAAAACAATTCTTATAATTCTTAATATATTATAGGTTTGAGAATAAGCAATCCTGACGCAAATTCTATAATTGAGTCGTGTAGCCATCATAGTTATAATTTTAGATCATCGCACTCAATATTATAAAATGAGACTATCTATATTTGAAAAAAAAATAGTTTTTATTTTTTTGTAAATAAAGTTGAATATGATGGTGAGAGAAAAAATAATAATGTTAACCAGCTTTCTATTTTGTGGCGCCTTGTTTCTTTCCTCGACAAAGACATTGTTTTCTTTCTAAAAGAGCCTGCGAAAAATCCCTTGTTATATCTTTGGATTTTTGTTTTTTTATAATGATAAATGTTGGACTCAACAAATGTATTAAAAGATAATACTTGATATAATCAAACATAATGAGTACTAACATTCAAACAATAATTAACTAACATAACATCATTAACATTCATATTAAACATAATTAAGTTAAATTTTTTTTTAGGTTTGTAGATAAAAATGAATTTTTGCTTAAGTGTCCACAGCGGATGAAGACTTGTCCACAGCGGATGAACAAGAAGATGCAACGGATGAAAAAACAAAGTTAAGCGTCCACAGCGGATGAACAATCACACACAGCGCATGACCAAGTCCACAGCGATGAACACTCCACAGGGATGTACTTCCACGCGGACAACAACAAAGCAAACACTAAGTGTTCATAGCGGACAACATCCAAGGCACATCGGACAAGTAATTCAAAATTCACAGCGGACATCTTATCATCCACAGCGGACAGTTTCATCCACAGCGGACGACTTATA
The DNA here is from genome assembly GCA_025506505.1 of Flaveria sonorensis. NCBI lineage: Eukaryota > Viridiplantae > Streptophyta > Magnoliopsida > Asterales > Asteraceae > Flaveria > Flaveria sonorensis. Next base: position 11,154 of record JACCIY010000941.1, on the reverse strand, counting down.
GACTTAGGATTATATGTAATTATATTTTACATAAGGGTATTTTGTAACCTACATAGATCTTTTTATAGGTTATAAATAATGACATACCCTAATTTTTTATAAGCTTTTGAACAATCAATCAAACAAGCAGTTATATAATTCAAGCATACAACCACACAAATCATACACACAGATAGATTCATATCATTCATCATAGTTTCGCACTATGATTAATGGGGTATTGAATCAATAACAACCTGTTATTATCTTTGAGAGATTGAAATCGATCCTTGGGGGAATTTATTGTGTGTTCTTGGTTCAAGGTTAAAAAACCCGAATTTAAATTTCATCAGGTGGTTCAGAGTGTTGGCTCAAATCAATCAACTGATTTTTTATATCTCAATCAATACAATGATATCTAGGTTCACTAGCTTCATATCAACCATTTTGAGCTGAAAAATTGACACAAAAACCTCTTTACTTCATACATTCAACAAATGTTCAAAACATGATTAATAATTTGTTTTCGTAATTGTGAAGAAGATTTTGGGTGTTTAAAGCTCCTAAACATCATTCAACATGTGTTTCACAACGTGTTCATCATAAAAACTCTCAAAAACCTCATCGGTTCAAGGGTTTTTGATAAAAAAGTATAGGGTAACGTTCTAACAAGTTTTCATCAAACAAACGTGTTTTTAAACATACTGAATATTTTTGTGTGTTAAATCATCATATTCGAGTATACTTATACTTGAATCAGGTTTTGTTCTTCAAATAACAAATCGATTATTGTTCTGTTCGAAGATCATCACAGCCGTAACAATACTAGAATAAACCCTAGTTTTAATTAATACAAAACTTTAAAATCAATGGTGATTTTGTTGGTTTTCATCAAAAACAAAAAAGAAATCGATTCTTCTTTCTGAATTTTTGAAAAAAAATCACTTTTTGATCCAAAAAGTTAACTTTTAAACATATTATTGTTTTTAGTGTGTGACTTTTGACTGACATCATTAAAAAGGATTTTGATGATTTGATATTTTTACAGATATTCCTTTTTATGTACGAGAATTGAAAGTGATTTAACATAGGACATTAATTAATTAAAATTAAATTAATAATTCTTTATTCGGTAAATAAAATTTAAAAAAAATGACAAAAATTAACAAACAAATCCTAGTGACCTTAGGATGAATAAAATTTAGCACAAGCTAAATTATCAAACAAAATTTGACTTAAACCGTTAGTTCAAAAGTTAACAATCATGTCAGATAAAATTTAGGTTCAAACAGTGGTCTCAAACAACCCAGACTGAAGAATAAAGCTGACTTCAAACAATGGAAAATAATATTCCGAAAACTGGATTATTTTTCAAGACCCAGATCTATGGACTTCCATAAACGAGGGCCATACATAATTGTGACTCTTGGTCCAGATACAACATTCAGAAACCAATAAGTTAACGAGTGTAGCTGATGATGATCTGAAAATGGTTTAAACCAAACATGAAGGCTTATAGCATTCTGGTAATGACTCTGTCATTGAGATACTGACAAGCGTGAGAACTCAAAACAAACATGAACTATGGAAGGTGCTTCACACAATGTGTGAAGGAAGTGGAAAATAAGGGAAATCAAGAAAGAAAATTGAGGACTCAGCATGAAACCTTCATCATATTCAAGGAGAATCAATATCACAACAGCTCCATAGATTCATTAGTTGGTAAATGAGATGATTGTTAATGGTCTCGAATACAAATCTATGGAGATCAACAAGAAAATATTGCATACTCTTCCAGAGAGCTGGACACAATCAGTCTCTTGATGAAAGCAAAACTGGATCTAGAAAGCATTATCATTAGATGCACTAGGGACCAAAGTAGAGGCACCAGAGTTAGATGAGAGATCCAGGAATAACAACATAATCAGACATGTGGAATCATACAAATCCAAGGAGATGCAAACAACAAACAGTGCATTATTAACATGCAATGGTGAAGAAAAGAGGAGGGAGTTTCTTGATTCAAGTGAAAAGTTCATTCTTTTCTGCTCCAAAATTACAACAAAACAAATAGAAGTTCAAGAAGACTGGTGTTCATGCTTCATATGAAGCAACACCTCAAAGCAAACAACACCCACATGCTTCCAGCTCCAGCAAATCAACGTAACACAAAGCCACAAAACATACATAAGTTTGAGAAAACCATGGATGCTCTCATAATCATTCTGCAAAATGAGGAGCAGAAGCAGCTTTTGCAGCTTCTCATAAGCTTTGAATAGATTTGGGTGCAAATCTCATGCCATCACAAATCATCAAGAAAGATTTGGATGAATTGCACCCTGACATGGTTGAAGAAATGGATCTTCAATGGTCAATGGAAATGATAGCATACAAATCAAAGAATTTTCTGCAAAGGAACAGGGGGGTTATGTGGACAATAAACAAAGATTCGTTTGGATAAAACCAAAGTGAGATTCTATAACTGCCAGCTTGTGGGCTGACAGATCATCAAGAGAATGTCAACAAACCCAGGGGCTGACAGAAACAACCACAACCACAAACTTCAAGTAGTTACCATACAAACAGACAAATTCCACTACCATTAGTATCCAGCTGCACCAACACCAGCAAAATTACACAGTACAGCACCAATCAACACTCGAAGTCATCTGTAATGATAAGAAACAAGATGGTGAGTATGATGGAGTATGTATGATGCAGAGTAACATCTCCTGGACCATGCCCTCATGGCACATATAGAGGATGAAATTGCTGAAATCCCGAAAGAGGTAAAGGAGAATCTCTGTTCTAAAGCAGGCATTGACGAATTCACAAGATACAGAGACCATGCAGACCACCTTTTAAAGAAGTTATTGAAACAAACATTTTAAGTGATAGTTTTAAATCAGAACAAAAATAATATGAGATTAAAATTCAGTCACTACAAAATGATCGGACAAACTGTTGTCTTAAAAAACTAACACTAGCAGCTCAAGTTGAGCAAGTCTCTTAATCTTTGACTTAGTCAAAAACACTACAAGCTGAAACTGAAGTGAAGCTTCAAAAGTTTCAGGTGTGAGCAATAAGAAGTTTGAAGAACTTTTCTTAACAAAGGGCATTCAAAGACCCTTCAAGTTGGTATATAATAAGGTTAACCCACCTTATAATGATAACTATATTCCACTACCTGACTCAACGACAACAAACAAGATGATTGGACAGATGACTCCAAACCATCATCATCATCATCATCATCTAAATCATCATTAATTCAAAATCAGTCTGATGTTCATATAAACAGATGAAGAAGATGACGATTCTATATATGATGAGTCAGATCAACCATTACTAAAGCTGAAAAGCTTTTAATTGTGGTTGATACAACACCAAAACAACCAAAGCAGATACAAGTTTTTGATATCTACTCAGTTGAAAAAGAAAGGTTTGAGTCTTCCACTGTCTCTCCCAAAAGAACAAAACAAGGGAAAGGAAAAGCCCCCATTCAGCCAAAACAATCAACTGTAACTTTTGATATTCCATTAAAATCAAAATTAAAATCAGAAGTTTCAACAAATAAAGTACTGCAAATTTACCTTACTATGAGTGGTGTGATCAATACACCTTACCACAGAAAAGTGCAAATACAGTAAGTACTGCAAATACTATGATACGAACAATCATAGTATAGAAACACATCATTTTCATAACTACTGTTTAATTTGTGAAAGAAACAATCATAGTACAGCTAATTGCTTTTTCAATAAGAAAAACAAAAAGAAAAACAAACAACATCAAGTGAGAAATCCAATGAGAAACAGACAATTGTTCCTAACAAGAAACAAGGAGGAATACCGCAACAAACTCCTCATACAAAAGTTATTTAAACAATGACAAAACATTTTATGACAATTTAACCAAACATACAGGAGACATAAGTCTCAAAACAAACACCAATCAGACATTAGCACTCAAAGGAGGAGAGCTCAAAGCATTCTCCGACAAAGCTAAAAACATGCAAAGAAAATCTAGTGTACCTAGAATTCCTAAGCCAGAAGACAATGCTACCTTAGAAGAAATTTGTGTTATGGGAAAAGATGGAAAACCAAGACCATTTTGGCTTTGGTGCACCCTCTATTAATTTCTTTGTCTGTGGCAGGGACATCAAAGAAGGCCTGAAAACATTGGTATGTTAACAATGGATGCTCTCGATATATGACTGGCAACTGTTCCTCTTCGGGATTTCAAGAGCAAACATGGAGGAAACATAGCATTTGGAGGTGACAAGATAGGTAAAAGATAACTGAGTGAAGGAACAGTATCAATGGGTTGATCAGTTTTGAAATGTCAATTACTGGTCCAACCTTAGTTTAACTTCTTAGTGTATCCTAAATCTGTGATAAGGATATGCCACCCTATTGGACTCCAACAATTGCTACATCCTCAAGATAGTTTTTCATAGAAACCCTGAAAGACAACAGTTGGATAGAAGCCATGCAAGAGGGAACTACATCAATTTAGGAAGCAAGAGGTGTGGCAATTAGTTGACCTTCCAGAAGGTAATATGCCATTGGCACAAGATGGGTGTTAGAAACTAAGCAGATGATAGAGGGATTGTCATCAGAAACATAGCAGGCTTATTGCCTAGGGTTACACTCAAGAGGAAGGCATGAGGCATGATTATGATGATGTCTTTGCTCCTGTAGACTAGACTAAAGCCATCTAAGTGTCCTTGCATATGCCCATCAAAAATTTCACTATCTTCCAAATGGATGTGAAATGTGCATTTCTCTATGTAAAGATAGATGAAGAGGATATGTTGGTCAATCACCAGGGTTGAAGACCCAGGACTTCCCTCACAAAGTTTACAAGTTAGATAAAGCTCGTATGGTCTTCATCAAGAACCAAGGAAGTGGTAAGAAACTTATCCAGTTTTTCTATAGAATGGGTCTACCAGAGGAAAGATTGACAGACATGTTCTTGAAGACAAAGGACAAGACTTGGTAGTTGTACAAGTCTACGTAGATGATTCATACATTTGGCTCCGCCAACTTTACAGCTTTGCAGAGAGTTTAGGCTTTATGTAATCAAAATTCCAAATGAGCCAATGGGAGAACTCACCTTTGCCTTGGTCTCAAGTTCAATAATCTAATGAAGGAATTTTAATTAATCAAAGCAAGTATGTGAATCAGATATTTGAAGAAATACAACATGACTAATGCATAAAGCAAAACACCATTTACAACTTGATTGAAGTTGGCCCGATCCAGAGGAAATCAGTTGATCAGAAGCTCTACAGATCCATGAAGGCTTACTGATGTACCTAACTACAGGCAGACCAGCATCATGTATGTAGTTTGCATTTGTGCCAGATACCAAGCAGATCTAAAGAATCCCACATAAATGCTATAAAGAGTATTTTCAGATACTTAAAAGGCAAACCAACACTTGGCCTATGGTATCTAAGATGGAGATTTCTTTTTATTTGCATACAGTGACAGTGGTTCGGTGGATGCAACAACAATAGAAAACCACAACAGGAGGATGTCAGTTCCTTGGATCAATATGATCTCTTGGCAGTGTAAGAAACCAAACAAATGTGTTTGTGTCAACAGCTGAGGCAGAATACATAGCTGCTTCTGCATGGTGTTCTCAAGTGCTTTGGATTCAAAACAAATGTTTGATATGGTTTTAATTTCATAAAACACCACAGACACATAGGCAATTCTGCTGCCATGTTCATAACTGATAATCCAGTTCAACATTAAAAAACAAAGCATATAGACATCAGATATCACTTTCTGAGGATTGCTCAGAAAAAGGCTTTGATAAAGTTGATCAAGGTCCACACTGGCAATCAATGGCTAACCTGTTTACAAAACCATTTGATTCAACAAGATTTAAATTCTAGTTCAATCACTTGGTATGATCACTATGAACCAAACAAGTAATGTTTTCAAAATATTACTTTCATACAAGCTTGATTTTGTTAAAGTCCAAAGTTAACATCAAAAATACACTTTTTAAAATCAAGATATCAAACAAACTTCGTGTTTTCAAATTAACAAACAAATTTGACTCACACATGACACTCATGAGAAATGATAATACACTAGATAACTTTTTCATTTAGTCATTTTCCACTAATAAAGACTGACAATACCTTGTTTGATGTGTGGATAGGCTCAACATGGGACATCTAATATCACATACAACAATAAAGAACTAAAATTCTCATGGATGTGGTGGGTAAGCGACATCCATCTTGGTCTATGGTAAGTATTGGTCTATCCAATATAGATTTTGTAAAGTAACTCATATACACCAAGTGAAACAGTTATAAACTACTCAATCATATAAGTGTCTCCTTTGTTAGGATTAGAATAGACCTGGAGTACACTAAGGCATTCTTTGTTGGGCTGAGCATAGGCCTGAAGACCTACATCATGATCCAAAAAGATTCCCAATAAGGACACACTCTAATTGGATGAGCAATCAATATAGTCGTTTAGACTATATTTCTTGTGAATAAATCAAAAAGAATCCTAAAGAGGATCAGTTCCAAAGTGAATTGCAAAAAAATCTAATATGGATCAAACAACAAGGCTCATATTGAGCATTTATACTCTAAGTAACTAGGTCATAAGTATTGAAAGTGTTTTCTAGCATATCTTGAGGATGTTGATCTTAACATACAATCAGGTGTGGGGTACATACAAATCATCTTAATACCACCTAAAACATGATAATCACTCACTGTTTCAATCAATCATTAATACTATGTATGAATTTAAGTGGATCATAATATCTGCATCAACATTGTATTAGTCTATGTCTATTCTAAAATCATCAAATCAACTCAATAAGGATTTATGACTAGTATGATTTCTATCATGTGCAAATGATTCATATCCAAGCATGAAAATCATACATTTCTCAGTTAGCTAGAGTGTATCTTTCTAAAAGTTATCATATAAACAAACAAATTAGACTGTGATAATTTCTATTAAGATAATTTCAAATTTTTGTTATTTATAAAAGTCTTTATAAATATGCAAAATTTAGGGGGAGAAAATGAACATGAAAATATGAAAGGCAGCAGAATATGTGGATAATCATACAATTTATATTTTAAAATATTAAAATTTTAGGATTTAAAATTTGAGTTTTAAATAAAGCCAAGTCAAGCAGCACTCAATAATAGCAGTTTGACACATTACATGCACAATATTGCTAGTGAATGAATTTTATCATCCATATATTAATCATGTAAAAATTATAAAATTTTAACAAACATTCAATTTTGAAACCTTTCAAAATTATTTTAAGCAAAAACAGAAACAAAAATTTACAGCGCATGTATTAAGTTACATAGCTGATGACCAAAATTTTCAAAACAAATAAAAGTTTTTAAAAAATTGTCAACTATAGACACAACGGACATACAAACGTACAATCCGTTTAGTACAGTTAACCAATAAACATGAAAAATTCACAAAGTGATTATAGCAGACAAACAAAATGCATCCGTGTAAGGAAACATCTGAAGATTAAAGGCTGATGCAACCAAAGGATACCAGAACAACCAAGTCTTCCAGCCGCACTAAGAAACAAGGATGAACTAGCTTCGGAAGTCTTACACTCACAAATAAGTCTAAGTGTAAGATCAATTCGAAGCCAACAGTTAAGAAGAAGTTGCTTCGGAAAGTTTCAAAATTACAGAAAATATGCAAGTGTGAAATCTTTCGAAGCAAAGACCTTTTCTTCCAAAGCCAAAGATGAAGTCTTTCGAAGCTTCACAAGACAAAGTCTTCCGAAGCCATTTTGAAGAGTTGACTGATTTCTTCCAAAGATAGAGAAAATATGCTTTCTGAGTTAATTTTGATAAAGCGATGTACCTTCTGCTACTGCTTTGAAGACTCACCTGCTTTTCATAGTTGGTGAAACTTCCATACTTTATCAAACTGTAGAAGAAGGTCTTTGCTTATAACTTCCCATAATTGTTCTGTAGGAATTGTCTTATTAGATAAAGTCAGGAGCTAGGCATGTCATAGTCACTAGTCAAAAGGCAATCTGCCTTTTGACTGTAGATTGATCTTGTTATCTAGATTAGTCAAATCCCAACTGTCTTTTTTATATTGACGGTTGTAGGTTGTAGATATAAGAGTCTCAAGTTCTTGTAACTAAATATACTTGAACACACTTGTAATAAGAACTAGAGAATCAATATACAACTCCTTGAAAACTTTATCTGGTGTTCTTGTGATTTTGTTCTTGTTTCACTACATTACTTGTGTGGGCTAGTATCTTTAAATAGTTACCAGTCCCTATTGAATGTTAAGTGATCTAAAGTTCGCTCCTCCTATGAAGCTAATTGCAAATTAAGCACCCTTAACCGATCATGCAATGGTATCAGAGCATTACAGGCTCTTGATGTAAGATCTCACCATCTTTAATCCTCTTAGCTTCACACTCACTTAACTCTTCAAATGGTAGCTATCTTAAGGCTGATATGGAAACTAGAACTATAACAAAGTCCCTACTGATCACTCCTGAGGATTTTGACACTTGGTGCACAAAGAATGAAGGCTTCATCAAGTCCCAGGATTCCAGGATGTGGAGTCTGTTGTCAATGGACCTCATGTACCTCCAGCACTACAGTGCTGTTGGTGGTAGTATGATACTCAAAGAAAGGGATGATTTCTCTAAAGAAGACTGGAAGAAGATTGACATCGATCAGAAAGCCATCACAGCCCTTTAGACTGCTCTTCCAAATTCTATCTACAGAGGTTTCAAGAAGTGCAAGACCGCTACTAAACCACTTGGGATTCACTGAAATGATGTATGAGGGGTCCATGAAGCCAAGGAAAACAAGAAGGACCTCTTGAAGCAACGTTTGAAAATTCACTTCAAGACAGCTGAAACCATGACTAATAGTATTCAGGTAGTTGAGATTGTGGATACTCTGGCTGATGTTGGAGTAACTATTGAGAATAGGGATATTGTTAGGAAGTTCATGTCCTCTCTTCCCAGACAATTGGACACACTAGTGTGTGGTCATTAAAAGGACTGAAAACCTCAAGACCCTGACTCTCACTGAGTTATATGGAATGCTAAGTGGATACTAGATGGAGATGAACATGCAAAACCCATCTGTAAACTCCACACTCACAGAGTTCTGCCTTCATGTGGGTGAAAGGGATAGCAGAGAACCACAAAACCATCTTATCTGCTACCCTGAAACTTCACAAAGGGTCCTTTCATCACCTTCCCAGAGACACTCAGAGAGTGCTAATCCAAGGAAGTCCATTCCAAGAGACAAGCACTCTCAAGCCTTTGTCTCTACTAATGAAAGTTCAGGGAAACTTTCTTTCACTCTGAAGACTTGGATGTATCCATCCAGATGATCTGGAATACTAGAGATAGTCCAGCAGATGGCTCTTCTCACTCATAGAGCCGAGAAGTTCTACAAGAGGACAGGGAGAAGGTTTCCCATCAATGCTGCCAGTGGTAAGTTTGGACCGGACAGGAGCAAAGTGAGTGTTACAACTGTAACCAGATGGGTCACTTTGCCAGAGAATGCAAGGAACCTAAGTCAAATGGTGGCCAAGCATCATCAGGCCCAAAACTACACTGAGGGAGGGCACCAGAATGAGAAGCCAAGACAGCAAGCTGCTGTTGTGTTAAAGAAGGAGGCTTGACTGGAGCTTTCAGGCTGAAGATGCTTCACCAAATCAAGCAATCATGGCTGACATGATGAGGATAAGGTCCTAGAACATCTTTGCTCTCCTGATGTATTGCTAAAGTGAATAGATATAGGTCCTACAACTTGGAAATGAGATCTGATATTGAGTCCTTGAATATCTAAAACCTAATTTTAAAAGAGCTGAAAATAACTATAAACTTAAGATAGAAGATCTAGAGAAAACAATTTCAACTCTTAAACATGAGCAAACAAATTACAGGACTCAAATTAAAGACCTCATTACCAAGTTGACCTGAATGCCAGGCTGAGCTTATGATCAGCAAAGCCAAGGCTGAAAAATGTGTTCTTGAAAGAGAGCTTCAAGAACATCATATCCTCTCACTGCATGCAAAAAGTTTGGGGATCTACTAAGTTAGCTCCTCCACACAATCTATTATCTGTAAGATCTCAAAGGTGTGGAACTGGTGAAGATGAGCTTCCCCTTTAGACCCTAGTGTTGAAGAGGATGAAAAGGAGATGGTGAGGGATGACTTTGAAATGAGTGAAGAGAGTCAATCCAAAAAGGGTCACCATGCTCCTGAGGGAGTAAGAAGGCTGGTATGACAAAGACAAAGAGGAAGAACTTGATCAGCGAGAAAAGAGAGAAGATCAAAGAAGGCTCAAGAGATCAAGGCCACTTTGACTCCAAGCAGAAACAAGTGTTCATCTCTATAGGGTTTGAAGTGGTAAAGTAGGGAATCAACTACAAACTCTAGTACTAGGAGTTTTAGTACAGTTCAACTCATTCTAGCAAAAAAAAGGCTGAATGTTATGTACCACTGCTACACAGTCTGAAACCATCCTCCTCCAAGAGCAAGTCTCTCCCTAAGAAGCTTGCTGCATCATCTGTGAAGAAGAAGCTGGAAAGAAGAAAGTGTTCAAGCTCAGTCTTGCTCTCAGAAGAAGACTCCCAAAAGGAAGCAACTGGACTGCATCATGTGTGGGAGTACTTCTCTTATGGCTAAGGATGCATCTACAACCCAAAAGCACTATCCACATGATCAAAGAGAAAGCTTCTGGGAAGAAAGAAGGAAAAGATAGCTTCGGAAGGAAAATCTGTTTCCTTCGAAAGCTCCAAAGTGAAAAGGAAAATAGGTGGAAAATTGCCTCGGAAGGAAAAATGGTCTCGGAAGAAAGGAAATACTTCCGAAGCACCAAAAGTCAGCTACAGTGAAAGCTAGATCTTCTGAAGGCCCAGTCTCCAAATCTTCTAAAGTTGTTAAACTTCTGAAGCTTTGAAGGTCAAGCCCAATCTTAGAAAAATGGTATGGAAGATGAGGAAGACCATGTGACGAAAGTTCATCATCAGCAACAGCAAATGATCCTTAAAGCCTGAACATAGGATCACTTACTATTTCATTATCTTCTATTCACTTTAACAAGCCCAAGACCAATGAGGCTTGGGTTCCCAAATGCAACTAAATCATTTTTTT
>JACCIY010000095.1:0-59808 GCA_025506505.1 Flaveria sonorensis | reverse complement strand
TATTATTATTATTATTATTATTGACATGTATGGTTATGAATGTAATAAGTAACTTAGTTTTTTCACTGCATTTTTTACCATGGAACGAGGCCTTACATTAACTATTAGATATTAGATTCAAGATTAAAACGTTTCGATGGCATAGTGATAAATAATTAAAACTTAAATGATAAATCAATTGTATTTGATCTAAGCCATATTTTCAATTTCAACACTTTTTTAAACCCTCAAAAACTTTACATACAATATTATTTTTTAAAAAATTACACCGTTAAAAAAACATTTTTATCTTTAGAATAATGTTAATATATAAAAAACTATTTTTTAAGTTATTTCAGCTTATTATGTTCGAACAAAACATGAAGATTAATTGAAGTCGCACAGTAGACCTCAATCGAATGACATGAGTTAGAATTAGTCGAAACTTTTAAATTGAAGTGCTTGGTCTCACTATTCACTTCATGTGTTTTTTAGTTTTAATTAAATATTAATTGATTAATTTATTTAATTGGATAATTAAGGTGTTAAAAATATGAAAATACCCTCATATTTAAAGGAGGTTTTAACGATATTAGTAGTGGATGAAAATAACACATTGTTAAATTATAGTGACTAAATTATAATATTATTACTATTATTACTATTATTATTATTATATATTACTATATTATTATTATTATTATTATTATTATTTTTATTATTATTATTATTATTATTATTATTATTATATTATTATTATTATTATTATTATTATTATTATTATTATTATTATTATTATTATTATTATTATTGACATGTATGGTTATGAATGTAATAAGTAACTTAGTTTTTTCATTGCATTTTTTTACCATGTAATGTTTTATGCTATTATTAACAAACTGTGTGGACTCTCAGGAACGAGGCCTTACATTAACTATTAGATATTAGATTCAAGATTAAAAAGTTTCGATGGCATAGTGATAAATAATTAAAACTTAAAATGATAAATCAATTGTATTTTGATCTAAGCCATATTTTCAATTTCAACACTTTTTTAAACCCTCAAAAACTTTACATACAATATTATTTTTTAAAAAATTACACCGTTAAAGCAAACATTTTTTATCTTTAGAATAATATTAATATATAAAAAACTATTTTTTTTAAGTTATTTCAGCTCATTATGTTCGAACAAAACATGAAGATTAATTGAAGTCGCACAGTAGACCTCAATCGAATGACATGAGTTAGAATTAGTCGAAACTTTTAAATTGAAGTGCTTGGTCTCACTATTCACTTCATGTGTTTTTTAGTTTTAATTAAATATTAATTGATTAATTTATTTTAATTGGATAATTAAGGTGTTAAAAATATGAAAATACCCTCATATTTAAAGGAGGTTTTAACGATATTAGTAGTGGATGAAAATAACAACATTTGTTAAATTATAGTGACTAAATTGACAAAAAAAGATTTTGCATTAAAATGACAAATTCAACAAAATGTCATGGACGAAAATAATATTTTACTCTTAAATAATGACATACGGTGAGTACTACCCACTAAAAACATGGTATAAGATATGATAACTAAGTTAGTAATTAGATATATATAATATAACTATAAACAAAATAGTATATCGTGATTGCTTTAAAAACTAAAAATTTTTGGAAATCTTAAACATATTATAATAGACATGTTATTATATATCCAAAGCAAAATAAAAACAAAGAGTAAGGTGAGACGATGTTAATCTCGAGGGAAATTGGGGTTTCCCGGCCACGTGTGCAAACACTATCCCTAAACTCGGGGTTCTTTTTTGAGTCATTATCAGGTGAATTTTCACCGGGTCCACCGCGACCACAACCCACTCCCTTCCACCCCAATTCACTCTGTAAATGTAAGTGGAAATAATTTATGATGACCCATGGTAAAAACAGAAAAAAAAAATGTGAAAAAATAAAGTAAATGTGACGCTGATGTGTCACTCAGAGAAAACAAAAAAAAAGCACATAGCCTGTGGCCTAATAACTAATAAGGATAGAAGATTAACTCTCGTCATGTAATAAGATACTTTTTTTATTATTTTCAGTTAATTTCTTATATATCATAATTAAAAAAAATGTTAATCTGCATTCTAAATAAATATTGCCTTTCTCATAATATCCTACTATTTTATACAAAAAGATAGAGAAAAAGGATCGACACATTTTACTGATGTAAATACGGAGGATTAGCAAATTAAATGAAATCATGGACGAGAAGAAAAGAGGAAAAGAATTGAGATATTAGGGTCACGGGAACGTGATACAAGACACCTAAAATATTTGTTTATTATATTGTGTAGATATAGATATACATATAGATAGATGTTCAGATATTAAATAAAGAGTAAATTTTATTTTCGTCCTGTTTTATTGAATTTTTCATTTCAATAAAAAAATCTTTTTTTGTCATTTTTAGTCACTGTAGTTTACCAAATGTTGAAATTTTCATACATTCCACTAACACCGATAAACCTCCATTAAATATGAGGGTATTTAGTATTTTTAAACATCCTAATTATCCAATTAAAACAAATTAATCAATTAATATTCAATTAAAACTAAAAAAATACATGAATTGACTAGTGAGACTCGAAACTTTGATTTAAAAGCTTCGATTAACTCTAACTCATACTATTCGATTGAGGCCTATTGTGGGATTTCAATTAATCTTCATGTTTTGTTCGAATGTGTACCGTTATTCGATTAAGGTCTGCTGTGAGATTGAGATCTGTTGTTGTCACACTTTATTTGATTGAGGCTTGCTGTTGTCAACCTGACAACAACAAACCTCAACTGACAACAACAAACCTCAATCAAACAAAATATGACAACAATAGACTTCAAGAGAACAACGGTACACGTTCGAACAAAACGCACAGATTAATTGAAATCCACAGCAAACCTCAATCTAACAAAATGGGTTCGAGTTAATCGAAGCTTTTAAATTGAAGCGTCCGGTCTCACTAGTCGCTTTATGTGTTATTTAGTTTTAATAGAATATTAAATGGTTAATTTGGTTTAATTGAATATTTATGTTATTGGAAAAAACTAAAATATCATAATGTTTAACGGAGGTCTTAACGGAGTTAAGGTAGTAAATGAAAATGACAAGCTTTGGTAACTATAGTGATTGAAATGACAAAAAAAAGTTTTTCCATTGAAATGACAAATTCAACGAAACGTCAAGGATAAAAATAACATTTTACTCTTAAATAAATTTTCTCTTAGAAAGGCAAGAAAAAGTAAAAATGTTACAAAACAGTAACCAAGTTTCAAAAATGTTCCAATTAGGTCATGCATGCATATTACATCCAAATTAGATTACTAAATCATCAAATTGAGTTATCATCGAATTTATTTTGAGTCAAGAAATAAATGGAGAAGAAAATGTGGGGGTTGAGATTTCTAATATATGTAATTATATGAAAAGATTAAACAACATACTAATTATATTAATAAAATAAAAAAATACCTAAAAATCCACATCAACAAACTATGTCGGCGTAAAAAAAAGATAAATATACTTCCTAATTGAAAAAAAAAATGCTAAAATTCATGTTAAAACCTTTAATATTATGTAAAGTTACCACACAAGAAAAAATGAGATGAGAACACATGGATGTAAATAAGTAAAGCTAAGGGTATTTTGTTAAATACAAATTAAGTTTGGACTCAAAGTGTTTTCTTCTAGATATCCAGGATATGGTCTGCTTCCTTACATTTTCCCTAGGCACCATTGCCGAAGAGCCCGTTTCCGATCGTGAACTTCATTGCGATTAAATATTTGGATGCCTATGTTTACTTTTTTCCCCCTAGGGTTTCGTTAAACGTTTCGCTTGACCTGAATATAACAATTAAAAGTCCTAACAAGGCCAATGTCAAGTTTTGAAATAGCTCAATGATTCTCTTGCACAAAGGGGAAGTGGTCGTTGATGTTCTGATTCCTTCCAGTGAGATTGACTCCGATTATATAAGGTAGTAAAGCTCATACTCATGGTTTTCTCTGACCAATTGTGACAACTACTAACATTTATGACAACTTTATTCGTGGCTTCGCGGTAAACTGCCGCTTTCCACCTACTTTAAGATTTCTAGTAATGCTTGTATGCTAAATTTGTTTATCATTCGCATCATCATTGTATATAACAATAATAAAACAGTAATTAAGTTCCTTAAAAGTATAAATTTTAGTAAACACCACTTAATAATTTCAAAATGAACATTAAAATTAGTATATAATGTATTAAAATTTAGATAATTTATCATCATTGTCATTTAAATAACATTTTTAAATAATTAATCTCATAAAGTACATAAACATATTTAACTATAGAAATACGAAAACCGCACACACTTGTACATAATAATACACGAATGATTTGAGAAATCATGTTTTTTATCACATTTCATGGCTTTTATATTTGCAATTAGTTTAATATTTATCATACACATAAAAGACCAGTATAAAAACTAAGGGTAATGAATTTAAAATGATTGGAGGAGAAATACGTTTCTGTGAAGCCGTGGACTTCGTGGTTCTTTGTTGGTTGTACACTTGTACTACAAGCGTTGGATGTGTACTACCGTTTTACTAGTTTTACTTAATTGCACCTCACCCCCTCAAGATAACAACGGTACACGATCGAACAAAACGCGCAGATTAATTGAAATCTCACAGCAGACCTCAATCTAACAACATGGGTTAGAGTTAATCGAAGCTTTTAAATCAAAGCGTCAGGTCTTATTAGTCGCTTCACGTGTTATTTAGTTTTAATTGAATACTTAATGGTTAATTTTTTTTAATTGAATAATTATGTTATTGAAAAAAACTAAAATATCATAATGTTTAATGGAGTTAGCGTAGTAGATGAAAATGACAAGATTTGGTAAACTATAGTGATTGAAATGACAAAAAAAAGTTTTTGTATTGAAATGACAAATTCAACGAAACGTCAGGGATAAAAATAACATTTTACTCTTAAATAAATATTCTCTTAGAAAGGCAAGAAAAAGTAAAAATGTTACAAAACAATAACCAAGTTTCAAAAATATTCCAATTAGATCACTCATACATATTTCATCCAAATTAGATTACTAAATCATCAAATTGAGTTATCATTGAATTATTTTGAGTCAAGAAATAACTGAAGAAGAAGATGTGGGGGTTGAGATTTCTAATATATGTAATCATATCAAAAGATTAAACAACATGTTAATTATATTAATCAAATTAAAAATACCTAAAATCCACATCAACACACTATGTCCGCATAAAAAAAGATAAATATACTTCCTAATTAAAACAAAAAAAACACATGCTAAAATACATGTTAAAACCTTTAGTATTATGTAAAGTTACCCCGCAAGAAAAAATGAGATGAGAACACATGGATGTAAATAAGTAGAGCTAAGGGTATTTTTGTTAAATACAAATTAAGTTTTGACTCAAAATGTTTTCTTCTAAATATCCAGGACATGGTCGGCTTCCTTACATTTTCCCTAGGCACCGCTGCCGAAGAGGCCGATTCCAATCGTTAACTTTATTGCGATTAAATATTTGGATGCCTATGTTTACCTTTTCCTGCCTAGGGTTTCGTTAAACGTTTTGCTTGACCTGAATATAGCAATTAAAAGTCCTAACAAGGTCAATGTCATGTTTTGAAATAGCTCAATGATTCTCTTGCACAAAGGGGAAGGGGTCGATGATGTTCTGATTCCTTCCGGTGAGATTGACTCCGATGATACAAGGTACTAAATCTCACACTCATGGTTTTCTCTGACCAATTGTGACAACTACTAACATTTATGACAACTTCATTCTTGGCTTCGCGGTAAACTGTCGCTTTCCACCTACATTAAGATTTCTAGTAAGGCTTGTATGCTGAATTTGTAAATCATTCGCATCATCATTGTATATAACAATAAAAGAACAGTAATTAAGTTCCTTAAAAGTATAAATTTTAGTAAACACCTCCTTAATAATTTCAAAATGAACAACAAAATTAGTATATAATGTATTAAAATTTAGATAATTTATCTTCATTGTCATTTAAATAACATTTTTAAATAATTAATCTCATAAAGTACATAAACATATTTAACTATAGAAATACGAAAACCGCACACACTTGTACATAATAATACACGAATGATTTGAGAAATCATGTTTTTTTATCACATTTCATGGCTTTTATATTTGCAATTAGTTTAATATTTATCATACACATAAAAGACCAGTATAAAAACTAAGGGTAATGAATTTAAAATGATTGGAGGAGAAATACGTTTCTGTGAAGCCGTGGACTTCGTGGTTCTTTGTTGGTTGTACACTTGTACTACAAGCGTTGGATGTGTACTACCGTTTTACTAGTTTTACTTAATTGCACCTCACCCCCTCAGCTTCTTCTCATACACGCTCACAGTCCATCACTATTAAATTTAAACTTCTTCAATCCTAAATCATGTCGAAAAACCGTATAATTTGAAAATGAATAACTAATAGAGCTTTTAGGTAGTTAATTGCATAAAATTGGTATTGTGAGTTGTGACTCTATATATTTACCAAAATCAATAATCTTAAGTATACTTAAATGTGTTATGTAAAAGTGGACTTAAATCGAGAAATAAAAGATAAATTGAACCAGAAAGTATTAAACCTGACAATTATTGATAGTTATTTTTCAGTTTCGGTTAGGTTTTTCTAATTGATCTCTTTTATAATAAAGTTCTTGGTGTTAAGAAAATGTTACACTATAATGTATAGAACACAGTTTGATACATAAACGTTTTTTATTTAATTTTTGCTCACCTTTATTTGAACATTCGTTTTTAATCTTACGTGACACATGATGCTTTACAAACACATACTTGTCAAATGTACAACAAAATACATGAAGATTTGAACCTATCATAGTCACATATTATTTTTGTACTGATTTTAATTCATGTGTAGCATATATATCTCTACATATAAGTATGAGTATCCATATATATATATATATATATATATATATATATATATATATATATATATATATATATATGATATATAGATGTGTGTGTGTATTTAATTAAAAGAAATTATATACAGTTTCTTATGTTGGTCGTTGCGAGTTCTCGAAAAATTATTTGTTTTATAAAGAATACTAATTTATCCTACTGATGTGTTCTACTAATTTATTATACAAATATATATGTATGCATCTATGAATAATATTTCTCTTACTGTATTCATACAATTTATTACTATAGTTATCAATCAAATTTTAATTATTTATATTAAAAACATGTTCTTAGTACTTATGCTAGTTCTGGCTAGCAAACACTCGTACCACAAATTATACTATATATTAAATACCAATGTCGATGTTACAGTAACTTTTGGGGGTTTTATAGATTGACCATAGAAGTTTAACAATATATAATAAGACCCCTTCACGTTTTAGAGAGAGGGAGTTAGAGAGAGACTGTGGTGTCTTTTAAACCATGGTGCCTACAATATTGGTCAAACTGTGGCCCCATCGGAGAAGAAACCCTGATCGGCGCAAGAGGCGACTTTCCACCTCAGGATCACCATGGACAGCCTTAGGGGAATAAGGTTTTAGATATGTGTTAAGACAATCGCAGAGAGAGTTATTGGTTTCGTTTGATTTGCTGGAGGCAAAGGGTTGTTGGGGATGGAAGATTATGATCGTGGTTCAGACACACACACACAGACAAGAGAGAGAGAGAGAGAGAGAGAGAGAGAGAGAGAGAGAAGGGTTTCTTCTTCTGGGGGAGTAATGGTGCATGGTGGATCATCGATGGTAGAGTGTGGTGGAGAGGACGGTGGTAACTGGTAGTGAGGGTTTGGGGGTTGAAGGAAGTGTAAAGATTATACTAAGAGGCTGATGGAACCAAAGAGCTCTCAGCATACACATTTGAAGTACAAGGAAGTTACTTTGGAAAATTTGATACAACTCAATGAAATACACTAAGTATCAAATCTTCTGAAGTCAAAGGGCCAAATCTTCCGAAGCCAAAGATGAAGTCTTCTGAAACTTTCACACAAAATCTTTCAAAGCCAAGAGACTGGTTTCTTCCGAAGACAGAGAAGAAAAGACATGCTTTCTCTGACTTACTTTTGATAAAAGTTGAACCACTTTTCGCTGCCACCTCTAAAGACTTACAAACTTATATGAGTTGGTGAAAAGTCTCTACTTTTGTCAACTGTAGATTAAGGTCTTAGAGTTTGTAACTCTCTACTTTTGTACTCTTATCCTTTTTGTATTAGATAATGATATGAGCTACGGTATGTCATAGTCACTAGTCAAAAGGCAATCTATCTTTTTGACTTTACATTGATCTTCTTGTCTAGATTAGTGTTTCCAGCTGGCCTCCAAAGTATGGCCAGTTGTAGGATGTAGTATAAAGTATCTCAAGTACTTGTCATTAGAACCAAGCTTTGTAACACTTTATAAAAAGAACTTGAGAGCAACATACATCATACTTGGAAACCATCTTATTGTGTTCTTGTTCTGTTCTTTACTTATGTTCTTTATTTCACCTTTAAGCCGGTTCCCTATTTGATTTATTAAGTGTTCTAAGTCTATCCAAACATTGTGAAAATATTGCATTGACCCCCTTCACAGGTCCTGCAATTGGTATCAGAGCTTTTCAGGCTCTTGATTGTAAGATCTCACCATCTTAAATCTTTTCAGTTTCACAAAACACTTACCAGCTTAAATGGCAGCTCTCACAAAGGCTGATATGGAAATTGGTACCATGATAAAATCTTCACTGATCATAAAGGATGTGGAGATCTGTTTTTGAAGGACCTCACATCCTAAGCACCTCTTCAGCCACTGCTGGAGGTAGGATGATTCCTAAGGAAATGACTGACTATTCTGAGGAAGATTGGAAGAAGATTGACATAGATCAGAAGGCCATGATTGGTCTCCAAACTGCTCTTCCAAACTCAATACATAAGGGATTCAAGAAGTGAAAAGCTGCTAAGTAGCTCTAGGATGCACTGAAGCTTACGTATGAAGGGTCTGATGAAGCTAAAGAAAACAAGAAGGACCTCATGAAGTAGTAGTTTGAGAACTTTGCCTGCAAGTCAGGTGAAACTGTAATGCAACAACACTTTAGGTATGTTAAGATTGTAGATACTCCCAGGGATGTTGGAGTTAAGCTTGAGAATAGGGACATTATGAGGAAGTTCATGTTCTCTCCTCCCAAACAATTGACTCACTATTGTGTGGTCATTAAGAGAACTAAAAACCTCTCCACCCTTACTCTCACAGAGCTGTATAGTATCTTTAATGGCTACTAGATAGAGATGAACATGCAGAATCCATCAAGCAGCTCTTACAGCAATCAAAAGAGTTCAGCCCTCCATGCAGTTGAAAGGGATTGTTGAGAACCACAATATCATCTTATCTGCTACCCTGACAACTCACAAAAGGGCCCTTTCATCACCTTCCCTAAGACATGAAGGGAGAGTTACATCCAAGAAAGCCCATTCCAAAAGACAAGCTCATCTCAAGCCTTTGTGTCTGCTGATGAAAGTTATGCAACCTTCTTTTCACTCCTGAAGACTTGGATTGTATCCATCCAGATGACCTAGAGTATATGGAGATAGTCCAACAAATGGCTCTTCTCACTCAACCATGGACTCTAATACCAGGAGTCCTAGTTAATGTCCAAATCATCCTGGTCAAGAGAAGAAGGTTGATCAAATATGCACCACTGCTGCATAGCCAGTGTCACACCCCAACCTTAACGGCGGAAACGTCGAGATGTGAGGGTTAAGATTGTTCACAGCCACATAACACTACCATAAATTGTAAATATAAAAATTCATAAGTTGAAATAAACATTACAACCAAATGTCTCAACAAAAAAAATAAAAATAAACAAAGTTCAACTTTCAAGTTTCAAGATATTTTATTTATTTTTCCTAGGTCCAAATCCTAGGTGTAAGCATGCTTCAAAAGATAATCATCAACCTTGTGCATTTCCTGAAACATGTTAAAAATAAAGGGTCAACTTTAAAAGTTGGTGAGTTTCCATGGGTTAAGCATACATATATATATATATATATATATAAAAGTTTACAAGTAGCAATTCATGTCAATGGTTACGAATAAAGCAAGTTTATAGATAACATATAGCTACAATCAAACCTTGACCAAGAATATCATTTACAAGTTTAACGATTAGCTAAGTGTACTTGGTTCCCATGATGAACAAGCATACGTCATCAGGAGCCGGCAATAACCTCGGCTTTAGCACCAAATAGGCTTGTCAGGCCTATAGATCTATGACGTCGCCAGGCTAGCAATAGTTAATGATTGTCAACATATAATGTCCATCATATAAGACTCACAATATTACAAATAACCATGACAAAAAGTAAAGATGAATTGCATATGCATTTACAAGTACCAAGATGTTTACAAGTGCAAGTTTATAAAGTTAATATGTTTCACCCCAAAAGGTGTGAAATAAAGTAAAAGAGGGGCATAAAAACTCACATGATATAAGTTGGTGTTAAAGGTAATATCAAGTAATGTAAATGATGCTCCAACGATTTCTTTTATAAGATACCTAAATGTATATATTCCAAGATTAAGTTTAACAACAAGATTAACGATTAAAGTGAACTAGGGTTTCAAGTGAGGTTTGGGGTTTTTGATATAGATAAAATTTAACAATGGAATCACTTATATTTTATTTCAATGAAAAGTATTATACTATTTAGATAATTTAACGAAATTAAAGCATTTATAATAACGGAAAGAATTAAATATAAAGTGTAAATAATTTCTATAATTATTTAAAATAACATGATTAAACTAAAAGTAACGTTTGTGCCAATAATAATTTATTAATTTAAACTATCATTTTAAATCCATTTTATAAGAAATAACTAAAAATATTTTTTGTTATATTATTTTATTAAAAGATTATATAAGTATTTAATTTTAAAAAAATTGCAGAAAATAATCTGAATTAATTAAAGTTTACAAAAATGATTTTTATAATAATTAAAAATTTCTGTAATTAAAATAATTACAGAAACCCTTTAAAAAAATAGGTTGAGGGTGCCCGTGTTCGAACCCGGGACCTCAAGGATGGGGTAACACGCGCTTAACCAGTAGGCTGGGTAGCCTACGCCTGCTGGAATTCGGTTCCCCTATTTTAAAAGACGTAACTCAGATGAAACCCTCAGATCACATAAACCCTAGAACCAATTTTGATCAAATTGAACATCCATTCGTTTAAGATAATGAAATCAACGTTGGGGCTTTTAATCCCCAAGTGATTTCGAGTGTATCTGCATATCTAATTACCTGGGTGGAAGTTTAAATCGATGAGAACGAGATGAAGAACAATCACGACTGTGGTGAATCCGATTGAGGCGTAATTGGCGATGATAATCGAATTAAATTCGTGTGAAGTTTCAGGGAATGTTCACGACTCTAAGCCCTTTGTCAATTTTAGTTTAAGTTGCTCGGAAGGTGGGTTTTGATTGGGTTGCAGGTTCGCGATGAAGAAGGAATCGAATGAGACGATTTCGTGTGTTTCAGATAGAATTATGTTTATTGAAAGTTTAGAAATAGTTTAACGATCAGTTTTGGTGCAATTAATTAGATTATTATTAGGTTTCAATGATCAAACGGTTCTATGATTAAAGCTTTGGTTATTCAAACCGATTGTGCTCGTAACCGGTGTTTAAACGTAATTAAAGTGTGTGTTTAAGTTCGAACCATATTCACGAATCGATTTGGACGGTTGGGATCAAGATTCGAAGGGTTTCGATGGTTTTGGGGTCTCGCCGGAGTTGGCCGGAGCCCTCGCCGGAATCACTGGGTTGGGGGGGGGGAATCTGGTTTGGATTTTTGAATTTTACACAATTGGTCCCTTTAGTTTTAATTCTTGTTATTTTAAATACAACTTTATTTTTAAAGTTTCTAAATTGACAATAAAGCCCCCTGAACTTAATTAAACTTTAAGTTTTAACTATTTTATAACTTATTAATTATTTAACTTTTATAACTTATGATTTCTATTATTATTATTATTTTTATCTTATTTTAACTATTATTATTATGTTTATTATATTAAAAACAAATTATTAACTCTTAAATTAATGAATTAATGCACAATAAAAGAAACATTCATAAACAACCCATATAGTTTCTTAAATGACATAAATGATCCTTACAAGAACATAACAGGGTTAACTATTAATTAACGAAAACACGAAAGGTTACAGTCTCCCCAACTTTTAAGAATTTCGTCCCGAAATTAAGAATGAACTAAACGAACAGATACGGGTATTTCATCTTCATATGCTCCTCACGCTCCCAAGTAAACTCAGGTCCACGCTTATTCTCCCAACGAACCTTGACGATTGGGGTAGTAGTGGTCCTAGTCTTCTTCATAATGCGATCCATGACTTCAACGGGTTTCTCAACAAAATGTAATGACTCGTCGATCTGGATGTCATCTAATGGGACATGCAGACTTTCGTCAGCCAAACATTTTCTCAAATTTGAGACATGGAAAACAGGATGAACCCCGCTAAGATCGGTAGGTAGTTCCAGTTTATAAGCCACTTTCCCAATCCTTTTCAGGATCTTGAAAGGTCCTACAAATCGTGGAGCTAATTTACCTTTCTTCCCAAAGCGAACGACTCCCTTCCATGGTGAGATTTTAAGAAGAACCATATCCCCTACTTGGAATTCCAACGGCTTGCGTCGTTTATCGGCATAACTCTTTTGTCGACTTCTAGCCACTTCCAGGTTCTTGCGAATCATGGAAACTTTATCGGTTGTTTCTTGTATGAGCTCAGGACCAGTGATGAAATTTTCACCAATGTCAGTCCAGCAGATCGGGGAACGACATTTACGACCATAAAGCGCTTCGAAAGGTGCCATTTTGATACTCGAGTAGTAACTATTATTATACAAAAATTCCGCGAGAGGTAAATGCGTATCCCAGTCACCACCAAAGTCAAGGACACAAAGACGTAGCAAATCCTCTAGGGTTTGAATGGTTCGCTCGGTTTGACCGTCCGTTTGAGGATGGTAAGCCGTGCATAAATCCAGTTGAGTACCCAAAAGTTCTTGCATAGAAGACCAAAAGTGCGAAGTGAAACGAGCGTCTCGGTCGGATATGATATGCAAAGGTACGCCATGACGACTCACAATGTCATCAATGTATATACGAGCTAACCTTGACGTTTTGTAAGTGTCACGTATGGGTATGAAATGTGCCAACTTGGTCAATCGGTCAACGATCACCCATATGCTATCATGACCACGAGAGGTGCGAGGTAGTTTGGTTATGAAGTCCATGGATATGTGTTCCCATTTCCACATGGGAATCTCGGGTTGTTCAAGCAATCCACTAAGACGTTGATGTTCAGCTTTAACCTTCGTACACGTAAGACACTTAGCTACGTAAGTTGCTATGTCTTTCTTCATTCCAGGCCACCAGTATTGACCACGCAGATCCATATACATCTTATCGGAACCAGGATGAATTGAGTAACGAGTTTGATGAGCTTCATTCATGATAAAGGTACGAAGGTTATCACGATTTGGAACCCAAATTCGATTCAAGAAATACATCAACCCATTGGGTTTTGTTTCTAGTTGAGCTCGAAGGTTGTACTCCAATTCCTCTCCCATTTTTCCTCCTTCTTGAACCGCTTGTTGAGCCTCCATGATACAAGTCTCGATGTCATTCTCAATCCTCAAATTTTGCAGCAGCACCGTAGTCTCGTTAACATCCAGACGAATCTCAGTATCAAATTCTCCCAAGGTATCAAACCATTGTCGTCGATCGCGAATTTCTTGAAACGAGACCATTTATTATGAATCTTACGACTTAGTGCATCGGCTACGACATTTGCCTTTCCAGGGTGGTAACGAATGTCACAATCATAATCACTAATCAACTCGACCCAACGTCGTTGTCTCATGTTGAGATCCTTTTGATTGAAGACGTGTTGTAGGCTTTTGTGATCGGTGTAGACTATACATTGCGTCCCATAAAGGTAATGCCTCCAAATCTTTAAGGCAAAAACCACAGCACCAAGTTCAAGATCATGTGTCGTATAATTCACCTCATGGACCTTCAATTGTCTCGATGCATATGCTATGACCTTTCCTCGTTGCATGAGAACACAACCAAGGCCTTGTTTAGATGCATCACAATATACGGTGAAATCATCGTTTCCATCGGGAAGGGTCAAGATAGGAGCATTACACAACTTGTGTTTTAAGGCTTCAAAGGCTTCCTCTTGTTCAGACCCCCACTCGAATGGTTTATTCTTTTGGGTCAAGGAAGTAAGCGGTTTCGCGATTCGAGAGAAGTTGGCAATGAAACGTCGATAATAGCCAGCAAGACCAAGGAAAGAACGAACTTCGGTTGGAGTTGTGGGAACACACCAATTTTTCACAGCTTCCACCTTTGCAGGGTCAACGTGAATTCCTTGACTATTCACCACGTGTCCCAGAAATTGGACCTCCTCAAGCCAAAATTCGCACTTTGAGAACTTTGCGTATAGTTGTTCTTTCTTCAATAGCTCAAGAACTTGTCGCAAGTGATGTTCGTGATCAGTTTTGGACTTGGAGTAGATAAGTATGTCGTCAATAAAGACAATCACGAACTTGTCTAGATACGGCTTGCATACTCGGTTCATGAGATCCATAAAGACAGCAGGAGCATTCGTTAAACCAAAGGGCATAACCATGAACTCATAGTGTCCATATCGGGTACGGAACGCAGTTTTTGGGATATCATCGTCATGAACTCGTAATTGATGATAGCCAGAACGTAAGTCAATCTTTGAGAAAATAGCAGCTCCTTGAAGTTGGTCAAAAAGATCATCGATGCGAGGAAGAGGGTAGCGGTTCTTGATGGTAAGTTTGTTAAGCTCACGATAATCGATGCACATACGAAATGATCCATCTTTCTTCTTCACGAACAGAACAAGTGCACCCCAAGGCGATGAGCTAGGTCGGATAAAGCCCTTGTCGGACAGTTATTGAAGTTGACTAGCCAGCTCTTGCATTTCTGACGGTGCAAGTCAATATGGTGATTTAGCCACAGGGTTCGCTCCCGGAATTAAATCGATCTTAAACTTGACTTCACGCACGGGAGGTAAACCGCTAAGGTCATCGGGAAACACTTCAGGAAAGTCTCGTACAATCGGGACATCCTTAAGATCATTCCCTTTGACTTTCGTGTTGACCACGTAAGCCAAGAAAGCCATGTAATTCTTGCTTAGACATTTTTGGGCTTGAGTACACGACATGAGTTTGAGTCCTTTGGATGATTTTTTGCCGAATACTTTCAATGTATCCCCCGAAGGCAAAGGAATTCGAATGCACTTCTCGAAACAAATAATTTCAGCATGATGTTTGGCTAACCAATCCATGCCAATGATAACGTCAAAGCTTCCAAGTTTCATAGGAATAAGGTCGATAAAGAAATCATGCTCGTTTACGCTCAAAATGCAATCACGAATAACGACATCAACGGTGATGGGTTCTCCATCGGCGACTTTGACAGTAAGAGGTCTTTCTAGTTTCGTATGTGGCTTAGCAAGTATAGGCTCAAATTCTATCGAGACAAAACTCTTATCGGCTCCAGAGTCAAATAGAACGTAGGCATAAGAATTATTAATAAGAAACATACCTGTTCAGTTTTAAAGACGTTAACGATACTGGTAAAGCAACAAAAGAACTTAGATCATAAAGTTGGGGTTGGATTTGACATACCGTTCACCACATCGTTGTTTGCTTGTGCTTGGTTTGCATTGATGTTGAAGGCACGTCCTCGGGCTTGTGGTACATTACCTGCAAGACGAGGGCATTGTGGGCTAAAATGACCAGGTTCCCCACAGTTGTAGCAAGCACGATTAGCAACTAACGCGGCATTGTTTGGTGCACGGTGACAAGTAGCCACCAAGTGTCCATACTTACCGCACAGTGTACAGATGCGGCACGGGGTATTACCCGCATGATGATACCTACAGACATTACACAAGGGTAGAGGACCAGCATAGGCCTTAGCAGCAGGTGCTGTGCAACAGGAGCGGGTTGTCTTGAGGTACCTTGGGTGTAGCCACAGCGAAATTACGCGCTGATGTGAACTTGTTTCTTGTTGTTGTAAGACGGTTCATTCTTACTCTCCTTAGCTGCTTCAGGGACCCCCTTTTCAGTCTTTTTAGCCCCTTTGACAGACAAGGTGCCCGCTCGAATATGGTTTTCAGTAAGTTGAGCGGTGATGGTAATGGCATCTTCCAAAGTTGTGGGTCTACTTCCCACCACGGCATCTTGGATTTGAGGTGGCACCCCCTTGATGAACTTCTCAATGTTCCTAGGAACAATGTCAACCATGTGAGGCAACAGGATGCTCAACTCGTGATGCCTAGTTGAATAGGCCAAATGATCTCCACCATCTTGCTTGAGATTCCAAAACTCCTCCTCCAGCTTTTGCAGCTCACTTCTCGGCAGAACTTTTGGATGGCAATGTTCTTGAATTCTTCCCAAGTTAGTGCCAACATAGCATCAGCACCACGATTCCTCTTCTCACTATTCCACTACGTAAGTGCTCTTTGTTGAAGAACACTTGTGGCATAACGGACTTTGAGTGCCTCGGGACACTCACAGTTGATGAAGGTGTTCTCCATGCTTTCAAACCACTCGAGAAGTCCAGTGGCTCCTTACTTCCCACTAAAGCTAGTGGGTTTGCACGAGTTGAAGTGCTTAAACGTGCAGGTTTGGTTGTTTCTTCCTTGATTTGCACTATTCTCTCCTTGCCCATTGCCATTAGTGTTGTTACTAGCGTTGGTCATCAAGGTGCTACTCAGTTCGGCAACCATGGTAGGAATGACTGCAGCCATTTGACGGGCAATCATGGCGGCTAATTTGCGGTCGGAGCTACCACGCTTTCCATGATGACGAGACATGCTGGATACAAAATAAATTAGTCACAGAAATTTGGAGGTAGAAAATAATAAATCAAACAAAGATTTTTCAAGACTTGTAAAACACACATGGAATGATTCCATTTGGTACGTATTACCATTTGGAAACGTTGACACGTCAAGGTGAGTTAACTCCAATGGCCTTAGAAACTTGTGTATATTGACCATAGTTTATCACTCACCCAGAAATCCCCAGGTAAGCATAACTAGTCCCACGGGATTTATGCGAAATGCTTACCTTAGCCCGAAGGCTTTTTGCCAGGAAATCCAGAATACAGGTGTCTATGTGTCACATAATATTTCTTTAGGTTCATGGAATTAAAACCTTGATGAGATTTTCATAGATTAGACATAAAGTCTAAAGATTTGAACCTTTTGATATAAAGCTTACGTTCCCACGTGTAGTCGAGAATAAGTTTAAGATATTTCATCGTCGAGAGAATAAAGGATTAAGAATAAGTTTTAGAGGAGACAAGGCAACCAAGTTTCTCAATTATAAGGCAATCCTAACTAAAGGCATCAAGTTGCACATTAAGAGGCCCTCCTTAACAAGTAGCATTATGTAGCATGCAACAAAATATATTACAAGATCATAAAGATTTTTCTTATGAGGTTCATGCATCAACTATAGTCTAGGTCACCATTTCTAATAACCTAAATCCCTATAGTTATGGGCTCTGATACCAATCTGTCACACCCCAACCTTAACGGCGGAAACGTCGAGATGTGAGGGTTAAGATTGTTCACAGCCACATAACACTACCATAAATTGTAAATATAAAAATTCATAAGTTGAAATAAACATTACAACCAATGTCTCAACAAAAAAAAAATAAACAAAGTTCAACTTTCAAGTTTCAAGATATTTTATTTATTTTTCCTAGGTCCAAATCCTAGGTGTAAGCATGCTTCAAAAGATAATCATCAACCTTGTGCATTTCCTGAAACATGTTAAAAATAAAGGGTCAACTTTAAAAGTTGGTGAGTTTCCATGGGTTAAGCATACATATATATATATATATAAAAGTTTACAAGTAGCAATTCATGTCAATGGTTACGAATAAAGCAAGTTTATAGATAACATATAGCTACAATCAAACCTTGACCAAGAATATCATTTACAAGTTTAACGATTAGCTAAGTGTACTTGGTTCCCATGATGAACAAGCATACGTCATCAGGAGCCGGCAATAACCTCGGCTTTAGCACCAAATAGGCTTGTCAGGCCCATAGATCTATGACGTCGCCAGGCTAGCAATAGTTAATGATTGTCAACATATAATGTCCATCATATAAGACTCACAATATTACAAATAACCATGACAAAAAGTAAAGATGAATTGCATGTGCATTTACAAGTACCAAGATGTTTACAAGTGCAAGTTTATAAAGTTAACATGTTTCACCCCAAAAGGTGTGAAATAAAGTAAAAGAGGGGCATGAAAACTCACATGATATAAGTTGGTGTTAAAGGTAATATCAAGTAATGTAAATGATGCTCCAACGATTTCTTTTATAAGATACCTAAATGTATATATTCCAAGATTAAGTTTAACAACAAGATTAACGATTAAAGGAACTAGGGTTTCAAGTGAGGTTTGGGGTTTTTGATATAGATAAAATTTAACAATGGAATCACTTATATTTTATTTCAATGAAAAGTATTATACCTATTTAGATAATTTAACGAAATTAAAGCATTTATAATAACGGAAAGAATTAAATATAAAGTGTAAATAATTTCTATAATTATTTAAAATAACATGATTAAACTAAAAGTAACGTTTGTGCCAATAATAATTTATTAATTTAAACTATCATTTTAAATCCATTTTATAAGAAATAACTAAAAATATTTTTTTGTTATATTATTTTATTAAAAGATTATATAAGTATTTAATTTTAAAAAAATTGCAGAAAATAATCTGGTCACTTTTAAATTAATTAAAGTTTACAAAAATGATTTTTATAATAATTAAAAATTTCTGTAATTAAAATAATTACAGAAAACCCTTTAAAAAAATAGGTTGAGGGTGCCCGGGTTCGAACCCGGGACCTCAAGGATGGGGTAACACGCGCTTAACCAGTAGGCTGGGTAGCCTATGCCTGCTGGAATCCGGTTCCCCTATTTTAAAAGACGTAACTCAGATGAAACCCCCAGATCACATAAACCCTAGAACCAATTTTGATCAAATTGAACATCCATTCGTTTAAGATAATGAAATCAACGTTGGGGCTTTTAATCCCCAAGTGATTTCGAGTGTATCTGCATATCTAACTACCTGGGTGGAAGTTTAAATCGATGAGAACGAGATGAAGAACAATCGCGACTGTGGTGAATCCGATTGAGGCGCAATTGGCGATGATAATCGAATTAAATTCATGTGAAGTTTCAGGGAATGTTCACGACTCTAAGACCTTTGTCAATTTTAGTTTAAGTTGCTCGGAAGGTGGGTTTTGATTGGGTTGCAGGTTAGCGATGAAGAAGGAATCGAATGAGACGATTTCGTGTGTTTCAGATAGAATTATGTTTATTGAAAGTTTAGGAATAGTTTAACGATCAATTTTGGTGCAATTAATTAGATTATTATTAGGTTTCAATGATCAAACGGTTCTATGATTAAAGCTTCGGTTATTCAAACCGATTATGCTCGTAACCGGCGTTTAAACGTAATTAAAGTGTGTGTTTAAGTTCGAACCATATTCACGAATCGATTTGGAACTGTTGGGATCAAGATTTGAAGGGTTTTGATGGTTTTGGGGTCTCGCCGGAATTGGCCGGAGCCCTCGCCGGAATCACGGGGTTGGGGGGGGGGGGAATCTGGTTTGGGTTTTTGAATTTTACACAATTGGTCCCTGTAGTTTTAATTCTTGTTATTTTAAATACAACTTTATTTTTAAAGTTTCTAAATTGACAATAAAGCCCCCTGAACTTAATTAAACTTTAAGTTTTAACTATTTTATAACTTATTAATTATTTAACTTTTATAACTTATGATTTCTATTATTATTATTATTTTTATCTTATTTTAACTATTATTATTATGTTTATTATATTAAAAACAAATTATTAACTCTTAAATTAATGAATTAATGCACAATAAAAGAAACATTCAAAAACAACCCATATAGTTTCTTAAATGACATAAATGGTCCTTACAAGAACTTAACAGGGTTAACTATTAATTAACGAAAACACGAAAGGTTACAGCCAGAACCATCCAGTTCCAAGAGCAAGCCTCACCCTAAGAAGCCTGCTACATCATCTATGATGATGAAGAAGGAAGTGGAAAGAGATCAAGCTCAGCCTTCTACACAGAAGAAGACTCTCAGAAGTATGCCAACTAAATGCATCATGTGTGGTGGTACCTCTCACTTTGTTAAGGATTGCATCTACAATCCCAAGAGTACCATCCATATGACTAAGAAGAAAACCTATGAGAAAAAGAAGAAGATAGCTTCAGAAGGAAAATTTCTTCCTTTAGGAATCTCCAAAGTGGAAGGATGCTTATGAGAAGAAAACTTATTAGAAGAAGAAGAAGAAGATAGGTGGAAAATTACCTTCGGAAGAAATATTGGTCTTGGAAGAAAGGAATGCTTCCAAAGTACTGAAGGATGTTGTAGTGGATGCAAAACCTTCCAAAGGTCCAGTCTCCAAAACATCCAAAGTCATAAAAACTTTCAAAGTATTGAAGGCCAAGTCTAATCTTCCAAAGATGGTGTGGAAGATGAAGGAAGGCCATGTGACTGAAAGTTCTTCATCAACAACAAAAAGTGATTCTCAAGGCTTGTAGATAGGATCAATTACTATTGAATTATCTTCAATTCACTTTGACAAGCCCAAGACCAACAAGGCTTAGGTTTCCAAATATAACTAACCATCTCTTTTAATACAGGAACAGCTGAGGTGTGGATCATTAATAGTGGCTATTCTAGACACATGACAGGCAATGGCTCTTTGCTTCAGAACTTTGAAAGAATGATTAGAGGGCCAGTTGCCTTTATAGGAGAATCAGATGGTTATATCACTGGAAGGGGCAGAGTCATAAATGGTAACCTTAGTATCAAAAAGGGAAACTATGTTAAGGAGCTGGGGTACAACCTCTTGAGTGTATCCTAATTTTATGACAAGAGACATAACATGCTCTTTACTGAGCATGAGGTTATTGTTCTCAAGCCCGGGGTGGTCATTCCTTAAGAGCATATCCAACTTAGAGCCCCCAGGAAAGGGAACATGTACAAGATGGATTTGCAAGAAACATCCCCATTAGGAGAAGTTTCTTGCTTTCTATCTAAAGCCAATAATGATGAGTCTTTCCTCTGGCATAAAAGAATGTGCCATGTAAACTTTAAGAACATGAATTAATTAATTAAGAATGATTTGGTAAATGGAATGATAAAGAAAGAGTTTACTAGTGATGACCATTGTGTTGCATGCCTGAAAGGAAAGCAACACAAAGTGTCTTACAAGCCAAAGGAAAAGAATTCCATCACTACTCCCCTACACTTATTACATATGGATCATTTTGGCCCCACCAGTGTAATGAGTTTAGGAAGGACTTCATATTGCCTGGTGATCATAAATGACTTTATAAGATTCACTTAGGTCTTCTTCCTTAGAACTAAAGATGAGACCCCTGAGATCTTGAAGAACTTCATTCTAAAAATTGAGAATCAATGTGATCACAAGGTTAAGATAATAAGATATGATCAAGGAACTGAATTTAAAAACCAAATCCTTGATACATTTTGTGATGAAAAAGGTATTACAAAATAATATAGTTGTAACACCCAAAAAGTTTATTAAGGAAAAGAATAAAGAAAAAAAAAGAAGTTGCATAAGTGGAGGGGCTAAAGTGTACAAAGGACAAAACATTATTATTTTATGTTTAAAAGGGTATGGCTACCCTTACACCCCCTCCTCTTTACTGCTTTCGGCTAAAACAAGAAACAAGAAAGGAGAAATTTGTGTTCATCAGTTTATAGAGAGAGGAACTGAAGAATTGGTGAAGGTGAGTGTTTACTTGCATTTTTGTTCGGTTTCAGCTGAGTTTTCAACTTCGGGACCGATGCTTATGTGTTCTTTTGTGTTCGATTTTGTGTTTTGGTGTGTTTAGGTGTTTGAACTCCTTGTGCTCTCGAGTTTGGTGGAGTTTTGCTTGAAGGCTGTAATAGGTGAGTTCTAGATCCCCGATTTTTATGTTTTAAACTTGTTTTGGGGCTTAAAATGCATGTAACTAACTTCTTATTCTTTTCAACATGTTTAACCATGTGTTTATACCCTGTTTTTTTACGGGTGAATGTATGTTTGTGTATGTTTTGTTGTGTTTCGTGTTTATATGCTTGTTTTAGGTGCTTGGTATGTTAGATTTGGGTTAAGAACATGTTAAAACAATGATTGGGTCTGAAAAAATTAGGTTAAGTTCGAATTTATAACTGCCCATGCGCCCAACATAGTGCCCATGCACCTGGAATTTTTTCCATGCGCCGAAGTACCTGGTTATACGCCAGCATAGTGCCCATGCACCTGGAAAGTTGTTCATGTGCCTAGAAATTTTGCCCATAAGCCTAAGTGTTGCCCATGTGCCCAAACAGTGCCTCATGCGCCCACTGCTCATGCGCCTAAGTGAGGCTCATACGCCCAAGCAGTGTTCATGTGCCTAAGTTTCCTCATGCGCCTAAGTCTTTCCCATGCGCCCAAGTGTTGTGCGCCTGCATAGTACTGATGCGCCTACATAGTGCTCATCCTAATGCCTTAGAAAATTTTCTGGAATTTTGAGAAATAGAAATTTTAAGGACTAGCCCTGGAATGTTTTGGTGGTTATGTTTGTTGGTGTTGTATATGTTTGCGGCTTGTTTTTATGTTCCATATTACGTATTGTTACGTGACTTTACGTGGTGTGTTTATCCTCGTATATGTAAAGTATTATCATAAAAAAAGCAAAAGATTAATGATAATGAAAAGTGGAACATAACAAATGAATGAAAGTCTTGCAAGCAAATAAAAGGAGGTTCATAGCCATTGGCTTGTCAGCTCAACTGTGTGCGGTTTAGCTAACCCGAAGGATGCATATAGGGTCAATCCTAGAGATTGACGAGACCCTTGTTGCTTGCCCCGGGTACTGGAGTCAGCTTCGTGCACAATGTTCGGGGTCTATTTATAGGCCCTAGGCCCAGTACCAGCTTCATGCACAATGTTCGGGGTATTGCAAATTGGTTCGGAAGAAAGTGAAAGATAATGACGAAAGTATGAAATGAATGAGCGGAATGATGAAATATAATAATGAATATTATCTTGTTGTATGTATGATGAGTGAACACGTACGGAAGTAATGGATTTTATGAAAAGGAAGTATTTTAAGAAAATGATATTTCTATATATAAACAAGGGACTTTAATTTTAAAACTAGAACTCACTCAGCAACGTTGACTTTTATGCATTTTCTGTTGGCAGGTAACTTGTTGCTGGGGATGGCACGAGGGTGAGGCTACTTGGCAGGCAAAGACTGACATCCATTCGTGCATGATGATATTGTTGTTTTCTAATACAACTGAATGATTCTTTTGTAATTGTTAAAATACAATGATGTATTATTTAGCAACATCAAATATTAATGCATGAATAGTTTTTGATAACTTAATCCGCTGCGATGTTTTTATGAAATGTATATATTTTATATGAAAAATGTTGTGATTGTCCAACTGTGAGGTCTCCGGGAACGGGGGTCTTACAAGTTGGTATCAGAGCCAAAGTTTAAAAGACATGGCTAAATATTTTCGAAACCTAAACTTAAACTGAGAATGGGACCGAATGAAGGGATGCCAGTCCAAGTAGCTACGTGCCATCAGGTAATTCGTTTTTATAAATGTTAACCGATATTATGTGCGTGTGTTATCTGATTTATGTGCTCTTAGTAGATTTGGATACTGATGTAGTCAGGATAGGCAATGCTTGGGGGATGAAGCGTAAAGTAAGTGACTAATCATAACTGGCCACTGTAATTAGTGACATACTATACTTGACATAATCTGAGCTATTACCTTGAAAGATCGTGTTGGTGTTTGAATCATATAGTGTTTAGGGGATGGCGGGTGGTAGATCTTCGAAGGCTTCTTGAGGAGGTGTGCAGGGTGGTCGTGGTGCTAGGCCACGTGCCACCAGGAACCAGGCTAAGGCTACTGAGACGGCTCCTGCAGAGCCCGAGCTTCATCACCAGGAAGGCGGTGATGAGAGTGCTACATTGAGAGCCTCTGTGAAAGAGGCAGTTGTGGAGGAAGTTCATCAGGTCATGCAGACGATCCAGCCTTCTATGGTGACCGAGGTTATTCGTGCTGTGAGGGAGGATGAAAAGAAAGAGAAGGAGGAGAGGAGGAGGACCGTTAGGAGAGGTTCAGATGAAGGGGAGCAACCAGAGACTGAGATGGTTGTCACGGGGCATTCCAGAAATGAGGCAAGGGGTGTAGTTATGGGGCATTCCAGAGATGCAAGCCCCCAACTTTTGATGGAAATGGTAATGTTGCTGCTGCACACCGATGGGTGAGGGAGATGGAGGCGGTGCTCGATATCAGTGAGTGCTGAGAGGACCAAAAGGTGAAATTTGCTACCCACTCATTTATGGACTCGGCCTTATGCTGGTGTGACATTATTGCCCAGGCCGAGGGCAGCAGGGCTATTGGAAGGATGAGGTGGAGTGAACTGAAAAAAATGGTGATCGAGGAGTTTTGTTCTCACAGGGAGCTTGACAAGGTTAAGAGAGAGTTCCTACAGCTGGAGGTGGGAACTATGACACACCAGTATTACACAACTAAGTTTAACGAGATAGCGAGGCTGGTGCCAGACCAGGTGACGTCGGTGTCGAGAAAGATTAAGAGGTACATACAGGGTTTGCCAGCAGATATCCGCAGGCACATGATCGCTGCCCGGCTGAGTACGTTTAGGTCGGTGGTTAATCTGGCAGGGAGGTTATACGATGAGAGAGAAGAAGTTGTGGTGGTAGAGGTGAGTAAGAAGAGTGGTGGTGACAGGAACTGGGACTGGAAATGATTTGGTCATGGTTGTTTCACCCCGAACAACAAGAAGGCAAGGGTGGATGATCGGAGGGTAGTGTCGGCAGGCATGGGGATGAAGAAGTGTGGCAAGTGCGAGAAGGAGCATATGGGAGAATGCAAGTGGGGACTAAACGTTTGCTTCAAATGTGGGAAGCCTGGTCATGTGGCAAGGGATTGTAAGGCAATGAGGTGCTACAACTACGATGAAGTAGGTCATATGAGCAGGGATTACAACAAGTCGAGGGCTGAAAGTTCTGGGGCAAAGATGGGGACCGAGAATGATGGGCAAAGACCAAAAGCTAGAGCATTCACGATGACTCGGGAGGAGGCTAGGGAGGATCCCGATGTCGTATCAGGTACATTCCTGGTAAACCAAACTTGTGCCTCCATGTTATTTGATTCTGGTGCTAGTAAGAGCTTTATTTCT
The DNA here is from genome assembly GCA_025506505.1 of Flaveria sonorensis. Lineage (NCBI taxonomy): Eukaryota > Viridiplantae > Streptophyta > Magnoliopsida > Asterales > Asteraceae > Flaveria > Flaveria sonorensis. The sequence goes on along the minus strand of JACCIY010000095.1, from coordinate 34,316 downwards.
GCTGCTTTTTGTGCTAAGTTGCCTATTAGAAGTAGAAGTATTGATGAGCCCTTTTATGTAGAAACTACCATTGGTAAGTCTTCTAGGATTTCTGACTTGATAGAGGATTACGACATAGAACTGGAAGGCCATAGGTTCTCTTCTAAACTATTTGTTATGCCCTTAGGTGGATTTGATGTAGTTTTGAGGATGGATTGGTTAGCAGCCTGTGAGACTAATGTTATGTGTTGCAAGAAAATGATCCGACTGACAACGCCTGATAGGAGTTCAGTAACGGTCTACGGTGACCAAGTTACTACGATTCCAAAGGTGATTTCGATGGTGGTGGCGGAGAAGTGCATGAAACGTGGATGTAGTGCCTACCTGGCTTACGTGAAGGATGTGGATGCGTCAATACCATAATTGGCCGACGTACCAGTTGTGTGTAACTTTCCAGACGTGTTCCCAGAAGATTTAACAGGTGTGCCACCGAACCACGAGATCGAGTTCCAGATCGATTTGATACCAGGTGCTCAACCTATTGCCAAAGCACCGTATCGATTGGCTTCGTCAGAAATGAAGGAACTGATGGTTTAGTTGCAAGAGTTGATGGACAAGGGTTTCATCCGACCGAGTATCTCTCCCTAGGGTGCTCCGGTCTTGTTTGTAAAGAAGAAGGAAGGTAGTATGAGAATGTGCATTGACTACCTTGAGTTGAACAAGTTGACGGTGAAGAACCGATATCCACTACCCAGAATAGTTGACTTGTTCGATCAGCTCCAAGGTGCCAGTTGGTTCTCAAGGATAGATCTTCGATCTGGTTACCATCAGTTGAAGGTGAAGGAGCAAGATATCACTAAAACAGCTTTTTGCACGCGTTACGGACACTACAAGTTTCTCGTTATGTCATTTGGTCTAACTAACGCAGTAGCTGCCTTTATAGATTTGATGAACCGGGTGTGTCGGCCGATGTTGGATAAATCAGTGATTGTGTTTATAGATGATATTCAGATTTATTCTAAGAGCGAAGAAGAACATGCCAGTCACATTCGTGAAGTATTGGAGACATTCAGAAGAGAGAAGCTGTACGCTAAGTTCTCCAAGTGTGCTTTCTGGTTTCGTGAAGTTCAGTTTTTGGGTCACGTGGTAAATTCCGAAGGGATCATGGTAGACCCGGCAAAGGTTAAGGCGGTTATGTAATGGAAGTCTCTAAAGACGCCATCCGAGATCCGCAATTTCTTGGGTTTGGCAGGCTACTACAGGAGGTTCATCCAAGACTTTTCCAAGATAGTCTCACCATTGACCAAGTTGACCAGTAAGGATGTGAAGTTTGTATGGGGTCTGGAACAGGAGAATGATTTTAAGAAGTTAAAGACGAGATTGACTGAAGCTCCTGTCTTGACGTTGCCCGAAGGGAGCGAAGACTTAGTGGTCTACGCGGATGCTTGTTATTTGGGATTAGGTTGCGTACTAAAGCAGAGGGGAAGAGTAATAGCCTATGCATCCTGACAAATGAAAATCCACGAGGCTAACTACCCTACTCATGACTTGGAGCTAGCGGTCGTGGTCTTCGCCTTGAAGATCTGGAGGCACTACTTGTACGGGATGAAGTGCACTATCTTCACGGACCATAAGAGCTTGAAATACTTCTTTGAGCAGAAAGACCTCAATATGAGGCAAAGGAGGTGGCTGGAATTGATCAAGGACTATAATTATGAGATCCATTATCATCCGGGCAAGGCCAACGTAGTGGCAGATGCCCTTAGCCGAAAGGAGAGACCCGAGCCAATCATGGTGAAAGCTTACCAGTTGGTGATGACCTCCAATGTGATGACACAGGTCAAGGGGTTCCAAGATGAGGCATTGAAAGAAGATCGCCTTAACTCTGAAAGGATGAGAGGTCTAGTCACGGAGTTGGGTGAGAATACTCTCGGAGTTAGAACCCGCTTTGGGCGGATGTGGATCCCTCATTATGGAGACCTATGGGGGTGAATTATGGATGAAGCTCATAAAACTCGATACTCCATTCATCCCGGTGCTACAAAGATGTATCATGATATGAAGAAAGATTACTAGTGGCAGGTATGAAGCGTGATGTAGCGGAGTATGTGAGTAAGTGCCTTACTTGCTTGCAAGTGAAGGCGGAGTATCAGAAGCCATACGGGAAGATCCAACCTTTGGATATAACTGAATGGAAATGGGAGCACATCACCATGGACTTCATCACGAAGTTACCACGTACGACAAGGGGGTATGATGCCATATGGGTGATATTTGATCATTTGATGAAGAGTGCTCACTTTCTACTGATCTGTGAGACATATTCATCTGAAAGATTAGCGGATCTGTTCATCAAGGAGATTGTGACCAGTCATGGTGTACCAGTGTCTATTGTGTCTGACCGTGACACTCGGTTTACATCTATGTTTTAGAGGAAGCTGGGATGAACACTTATCGTTAGCTGAATTCTTATACAACAATAGTTATCATGCCAGCATTGGTATGCCACCATATGAGATGCTATACGGTAGAAGGTGTAGGACGCCCGTATGTTGGGGTGACATTTGACAGAAGGAGTTGGGAGGCGTTGAAGTAATCGAGGCTACGACGGAAAAGCTAGAAAGGATCAAGGCTTTTATGAAGGCGGCGAAAGAGGCAAAATTCGTATGCTGACAAGAGGCGTAGATCGATTGAATTCAAGGTGGGTGATAAAGTGATGCTAAAGGTTTCACCTTGGAAGGGGATCATTCGGTTTAGAAAGAGGGGTAAGCTGAGCCCGAGATATATAGGACCTTTCCGAATCATTGCTCGAGTAGGAGAGGTGGCCTATAAGTTGGAGCTACCCGATGAGTTAAGTGGAACACATCTAACATTCCATGTATCTCATCTGAGAAAGTGCTTAGCCGATGAAGATATGATTGTACCACTGGAGGACATTGAAGTGGATGAACGGCCCAATTATGTAGAGCAACCAGTGGCAATGATTGACCGAAAGGAGAAGAGATTACGAAACAAAGTGGTTCCACTAGTGCGAGTACAGTGGAGTCACAGGAAGGGATCTAAGTCTATGTGGGAGACTGAGGTGGAGATGAGACAACATTACCCATAACTGTTCTAAGAGTGACAGGTTTTGGGGACGAAACTTCTATAAGGGGGGTGGACTTGTAACACCCGGAAAATTTATTAAGGAAAAGAATAAAGACATAAAGAGAAGTTGTATAAGTGGAGGGGCTAAAGTGTACAAAGGACAAAACATTATTATTTTATGTTTAAAAGGGTGTGGCCACCCTTACACCCCCTCCTCTTTACTGCTTTCGGCTGAAACAAGAAAGAAGAAAGGAGAATTTTGTGTTCATCGGTTTCTAGAGAGAGGAACTAAAGAATTGGTAAAGGTGAGTGTTTACTTGCATTTTTGTTCGGTTTCAGCTGAGTTTTCAACTTCGGGACTGATGCTTATGTGTTCTTTTGTATTCAGTTTTCTGTTTTGGTGTGTTTAGTTGTTTGAACTCCTTGTGCTCTCGAGTTTGGTGGAGTTTTGCTTGAAGGCTGCAATAGGTGAGTTCTAGATCCCTGGTTTTTATGTTTTAAACTTGTTTTAGGGCTAAAAATGTATGTAACTAAGTTCTTATTCTTTTCAGCATGTTTAATCATGTGTTTATACCCTGTTTTTTTAAAGGTGAATGTATGTTTGTGTATGTTTTGTTGTGTTTAGTGTTTATATGCTTGGTTTAGGTGCTTGGTATGTTAGATTTGGGTTAAGAACATGTTAAAACGATGACTGGGTCAGAGAAAATTAGTGTACGTTTGAATTTATAACTGCCCATACGCCCAACATAGTGCCCATGCGCCTGGAATTTTGTCCATGCGCCTAAGTTCCTAGTTATACTCCAGCATAGTGCCCATGCGCCTGGAAAGTTGTTCATGCGCCTAGAAATTTTCCTATAAGCCTAAGTGTTGCCCATTCGCCCAAACAGTACCTCATGCGCCCACATCTCATGTACCTAAGTGAGGCTCATGCGCCAAGCAGTGTTCATGCGCCTAAGTTTCCTCATGCGCCTAAGTCTTTCCCATGCGCCCAAGTGTTGTGCGCCTGCATAGTACTCATGCGCCTACATAGTGTTCATGCGCCTAATGCCTTAGAAATTTTCTGAAATTTTGGGAAATAGAAATTTTAAGGACAAGCCCTGAAATGTTTTGGTGGTTATGTTTGTTGGTGTTGTGTATGTTTGCGGCTTGTTTTTATGTTCCATGTTACATATTATTACGTGACTTTAAGTGGTGTGTTTATGCTCGTATATGTAAAGTATTATCATAAAAGAAGCGAAAGATTAATGATAATGAAAATTTAAACATAACGAATGAATGAAAGCCTTGCAAGCAAATGAAAGGAGGTTCACAACCATTGGGTTGTCAGCTCAACTTTGTGCGGTTTAGCTAACCCAAAGGATGCACACAGGGTTAATCCTAGAGATTGACGGGACCTTGCCCCAGGTACTGGAGTCAGTTTCGTGCACAATGTTTGGGGTCTATTTATAGGCCCTAGGCCCAGTACCAGCTTCGTGCACAATGTTCGGGGTATTGCACATTGGTTCGGAAGAAAGTGAAAGATAATGACGAAAGTATGATATGAATAAGAAGAATGATGAAAGATAATAATGAATATTATCTTGTTGTATGTATGATGCGTGAACACGTCCGGAAGTAATGGATTTTTTGAAAAGGAAGTTTTTTAAGAAAATGATATTTCTATATATAAATAAGGGACTTTAATTTTAAAACTAGAACTTACTCAGCAACGCTGACTTTTATGCATTTTATGTTGATAGGTAACTTGTTGCTGGGGATGGCACGTGGGTGAGGATACTTGGCGGGCAAAGACTGGCATCCATTCGTGCATGATAATATTGTTGTGTTGTAATACAACTGAATGATTTTTTTGTAACTGTTAAAAGACAATGATGTATTATTTAGCAACATTCAATATTAATGCATGAATGGTTTTTGATAACTTAATCCGCTGTGATGTTTTTATGAAATGTATTTATTTTATATAAAAAATGTTGTGATTGTCCAACTATGAGGTCTCCGGGAACGGGGGTCTTACAATAGTGCTCCCAGGACTCCTCAGCAAAATGGTGTTGTTGAGACGAGAAACAGGACACTTATTGAGGCTGCAAGGACCATGCTCCCTGACTCTAAACTACCCATCACCTTCTGGGCAGAGGCAGTCAACACTGCCTGCTATGTGCAAAACAGAGTGTTAGTAGTCAAGACTCATGGTAAGACTCCTTATGAGCTGTGGCACAAAAGGAGACCTTTCATTGGTTTCCTCAGATCATTTGGATGTCCTTGCACCATCTTAAATACCAAAGATTAGATAGCCAAATTTGCTGAGAAATCAGATGATGAACACTTTATTGGATACTCTTCTCAAGTTAAGGCTTATACAGTATACAATCTTAGAACTAGAATAGTTGAAGAGTCGGCCAATATGAACGTCAATGAGCACACACGTAGTGTAAAAGGTTCTGGTGCTGATTGGCTATTTTATCTTGATTTAGTTACCAACTATTTCAACAAATCTTATAAAGATGTTTCAGGATCTATAGGTAGCTTATGAACAGGAGATTCTGATCCAAGATTTGAGCTGAGAAGACCAATTGATCGAACTATTTTAGCTCCAGTGGTAACTAGCTTTGTAGTTGGAAATCCTGTCTGCACAACAATGACAAACTCTTCAGCTGATGCATCTGAGGTGCCTACCAATTCCAATACCGAGGTACAAAACTCAAATGAAAGGGTTTCCAATGTAGGAGGTGATGGAGGTGGTGATAGTGATCAAGAATTTGTTGATGTTGATAACCACACCATATAAGACAACATCAATGATGCCACACACTCATTGGATCAAGTTTCTCTTGATAAGTGTGTTGATGTGGTGGGTGATACTCAATCATCCGCTCTGAATTTCACAAATTTAGATCTGTCCAACTAACTTGCTATGATTCCTCAACTGAGAATCAACAAGTCATATCCACCATAAACATCATTGAAAATATTGATAAAGGGGTATGAACAAGAGGAAAAACCTGTAACACCTTATACCATCAATATTGTCCGCTTCGCTCACGAGGAGCTCACGGATTCGCTTTTGGTTGCCCGGGTGAAAACTTCCCAGGGAGGTCATCCATCCCTGGATTGCTGCCACCTGAGCACGCTTAAGTATGGATTTCTTCTCTCATCCATAACCAATAAGCCCAAAATGCATTGGTGACATTAGATGCTAGACATTACTTATGAACAAGGAATCTGTCCTATCCACGGCTGATATGGGATACATATAGGGTGTCATAATCACCCCCCCTTATACTCATCGTCCCCGATGAGCCCGAGAACTCACCATCCCCAATGAGGTTTGTCCCACCATCTCGAACGACCCAGGAGTGGCTCTGATACCTTTTTGTAACACCCTTGCAATCCACCGGTGGGGTTCTACTACGAGGCACATGACAAACCAGGATCTCAGACACAGTCATATTAAACGACACTATATGTGTTTTAAAATATGCATTTTACCAAAGTTTTCAATGCAATCAAAGCCAAAGCGTAAACGTTTGTAAAACAATGAGTAATAAATGCGCAAAACAAGGCACCCAATAAAAGTAGTAAATGTAAATGAACTTGCTTTCAAATGATAAAGATAATGTATGAGCCTCAGATATGCAACCCTAGCCTTAGGCGTGCCAGCGACCTAAGAAGACATGGTAAAGTGTGTCAACACAAGGTTGGTGAGTTCACAGATGTAACTCAATAAATATGTTTGAATGTTTGCTTGGTAAAAGTAAACAAAGGTATACCATAGGTAGCTAGCCTATATATCAAGTTACTTAGCATTTCGAATCGAATCTGACTGTTTGTGAGTTATTTTCCCTTCCGCTATGTCTAATCATAGAACAATGGCAAGTTTCTAGGTCATTTAAACACCCATTCAACCTCCACTCGAGTTAGCGCGACTAACGCTGGTAGGGTTTGTCAAACCCAGCAGTCCTACTCAAAATTACCTCGCTAGTCTGATACTAACAGTTCGAGTGTGTAAGGACTTACATAATAGTGTTTGCACTACAGTAACAAGTGATATACCAATAATACTAAAATCAGATAAATAGAAATAGTTTGCATGCTTCTCCCCTAAGAAGAAAAGTAAGTAAAAGTGGGACCGTGAAGACTCACCTTAGATGCGTAGAAAAACATGAAGTGTAAAAGCTGGAAGATAATCATTACCTAACAAACGTATGTCCATGAGTGTGTGTACATAATGGTCAAGATGAACCTCGTTGTATCCAATCAACGTAACTATTAGCGTGTTCGAGAATTGTTTGACATGTTTAACCAAGTTGACTTTTTTACCATAGTTGACTTTTGTTGACAAAAGCTGACCGGATTAACCTGACTACCCGTTGGTGACTCAAATAAGTAAAAATATGTTTAGTCATGCTCAAATAGCTCACATAAAGTTCATGTCAAAAATATATTTTTGGAAAGTTTCTATTTTTAGAAAGTATGACATGGTTACACATGTGCAATCCATTTTAAGATTATGAATCATATAAAAAAACCATCTAAATTATATATGTAACACATTCAACAATTATCCATAACATGTTAATATAACCAAGAAACTTCATAATGCCCAAAGTTTTCTAATTTAATACATAAGAACATAAGTTTCACAAATTTCATCCAAAGTCTCCAAACATGCTCCTATGATGATTCCAACATCAACCATATCACCATATCATGTTCTACATATATCATATTCAACATTCATCACATCAAGTCATAAAAGTTTCCATAGTAGCAAGCATGCTCGATCGGGTGTTACAAAATAGTATCAGAGCCACTCCTATGTCCTTTGGGATGTGAGACATACCTCATCGAGGATGGTGACTTCTAGGGCTCATCAAAGACAATAAGTCCAAAGAGGGGGGGGGGGTGATTGTGACACCCTATATAAATCTCACATCGGCCGTGGACAGAAGATATTCTTGGTTCATAAGAAATGTCTGGTCTCTATTATTATCAACACATTTTGGGTGTATTGGCGGTGGATGAGAGGAGAACTCCACAATTAAGCATGCTCAGGTGGCAGCAATCCAAAGATGGGTGACCTCCCTAGGAAGTTTTCACCCCGACAACCAAAATCAAATCTGTGAGCTCCTTGTAAGCAAAGCGAACAATATTGGTGGTATGAGGGGCCGGGTGTTACAAAACCCCTGATAAAAATGTTTGTCTATACTCTTGTTTCCTGTCCCAGATTGAGCCAAAGAAGGTTGATGAAGCTTTAAAGGATGGAAGTTGGGTTGAAGCAATATAGGAGGAGCAGCTTTAATTCAAAAGACAAAAAGTTTAGAACATATGCCTTCTTTCTCATGGGAAGACACCAATAGGTACCAAGTGGGTTTTCAGATATAAGGAAAATAATAAAGGACTTGTCATCAAAAATAAGGCAAGACTTGTTGTTCAAGGGTACACACAAGAAGAAGGGATTGACTACATAGATATTTTGCTCCTGTTGTAAGACTTGAAGCTGTTAGGATATTTCTTGCTTTTGCTGCATCCAAGGATTCAAGGTCTACCAACTTGATGTCAAGTGTGCCTTCTTATATGGTGTAATAGATGAGGTAGTGTATGTCAAACAACCACCTGGCTTTACAGAACCAAATCATCCTGATTATGTTTGCAAGCTTGACAAAGCTCTCTATGGGCTGCATCAAGCTCTAAGAAAGTGGTATGAGACAATGTCAAATTAGCTTGCTCAGCATGGCTACAAGAGGGATATATTGACAGCACACTCTTCATTAAAGGAACAGGGAATGACTTGATGCTGGTTCAAGTTTATGTAGATGACATTATCTTTAGGTCAACTAATCTGAATCTCTGTAAAGACTTTAAGAAGCAGATGAATAATATATTTGAAATTAGTGCCATGGGGGAACTCAATTTCTATCTAGGAATTCAATTGAAGCAACTTGACAATGGCATCTTTATAAACCAGTCAAAGTATGTGCAATACATACTTACCAGATTTCATCAGACTGAGTGCAAGGTTGAAAAGGCACCCATAGCTAGAAACCACCCTCTAGGACCTGATCTTGAGGGGGAGTGTGTTGATGAACATCTTTATAGGGCTATGATTGGATCTCTTATGATCTCACAACCAATAGCCCTGATATCATGTTTACCACATGTATTTGTGCTTGTTATGAAGCCAACCCCAAGATGTCACACCTAGTTGTTGTCAAGAGGATTCTCAGATATCTTAAAGGTGCTCCTAAACTAGGCCTTTGGTATGTAAAGAATTATGACTTGAATCTGTATGCTTATACGGATAGTGACTATGGTGGCAGCAATATGACTGCAAAGTTTACATTAGGGGATGTCAATTCTTTGGTGAAAGGATAGTCTCATGGAAATAAAAGAAACAATCCTGTGTGTCTGCATCAATTGCTGAAGCTGAATACATTGCTACTGCAAGCTGCTGTGCTCAAGTGCTTTGGATTCAGAATCAGATGCTAGACTATGGATTTAACTTCAAAGATACTCCAATTCATATAGACAACAACAGTGTTATCTCTATTACAGAGAATCCTATGCAACATTCAAAGACAAAGCACATCAATATAAGGTATCATTTGATAAACGATAATTTTGAAAAAAGATTGATAAAACTAGTCAAAGTTAACACAAATGAATAATATGCTAGTCTGTTCATAAAAGCTTTTGATGAACAGAGATTTAAGTATCTTGTATCAGCTATTGAGATGATTAACTTTGAGTAGATTTTCTTAAATTAATTTCAAGATTATTTTTTCAAATATGTGTGTCTTAAGTTGTCTATATATCACCTATATAAGCCAGTTTACTTTGGAAGAAATTTTTCAAAATGATATTCCTTAGAATTTTGAAAATTTAAGATATATTTTCTTTTAGACGACATTAAGTTGACTTTGAAAGAAACTTATGTCTTCAAAACTAATAACTACTTACTAAGAAATTTACATTCGGAAGAAATTCAGATATATCTTCCGTAACTTAAATATGCTTCTAGGTACTTATATGTTTTGAAGGATAATTTTCTTCAGAAAGCAATTAAGTCTCAGAAGCTTTATTCATCCTTTGAATAAAACTTTTGATGTTTAATATCTTCCGAAACCAAATATATCTCTGAAGCAAAATACTCTAAGTATTTTTCTTCCAAACCAAATTTTTATTAGCTAAGGAATATCTTTTAAAATCAAATTGGCTTCGGAAGTTTTGTCAAAACTTTCAAAGTCAAATTACCTCCGGAAGATTTTTGACTTCCAAGAAAACTACCTTTATGGGTTCTTTTTTAAAGGTGGGACCGAAATCAAGATTTCAAAGTTTATCTTTTTGCATTAACATTGTCTTAAATTCTATCATATAAATATCTCTACAACGGTTCCCCCTCTTTCTTCTTCCTCTTCATCTATAAAAGTTCTAACCCTAAATTCACCCACAAACCGACTTTGTTCTTAGCTTTCTTCACTCCAAAGCTTTCTAAAATGGTCAACCCTAAACCCTGAAACCAATCAGATTTTTCCATGCAACTTTACAGGCAACATAATCAAGTTGCTCTGTTGTCATCTGAGAAAGATCCAGGTTTTTTAGATGTTTGTCGCTTCCTTTCTCAATCAAACTACCTCACCGCACTCATAATAGACCTTCCACTGTATGAAGAACAACTCTTTGAGTTCTGGAGGACCTGCCAAGAGGTGATCTTGGACGGTGAAAAGACACGGTCTGCCACAGTGCAAGAGAGGACAGTTTTTATCACTCTAGCCACAATCAACTCTCATCTAAGGCTAGATGATGAAGAAGGCTAGCTGTCCTTCCACAAATCTACTGTTAATGAGTCATTCCGGTAGATGGGTTATGAAGGGGACTTCACAGTCAGAACCTTCAAAAGGATAAGGTCTCCTACCAATGAAAGTACCTCCTCCATGTTGTCATCCACTCTTTATCTAACAAACATGGAGGATGGGACCAGATTCTTAAGAACTTATCCTACATAGTCCATGGAATGGTTTAAGGGGTCAAGTTCAAGTACTCCCAGTTTGTATATAAAAACTTGCTTGCAAACTTGGACTCCTTAGAGTACTATATGTTCCCTAGATACGTTCAACACATTCTTAACTATGAATTGGGCTCACAGTTAAAGGGAACAAGTACTATTCTTAAATTGGGACATATGAAGCTTGACATCTTTAAAATCATAAGAAAGACCACTTTTGGCTTCTCAGGGGTAGAAACAACCCTGGTCCCAAAAATGTTAGAGCTCATTGCTCAAGGTGACAACTTGGCAGCACCAGCCAATATTGAACCCACACCTTATACATTTGTACCACCCATATAGCCAAAAATAACCATCACCTACATAAGAAAATCCAAACAAACCCTGTTCAGCTATTCAGATTGAGCAGGCTCCCATACAACCACCAATGCAAGAGGAAGTAAAACCAAGAGCTCTCACTTCCCTTGAGGAGCAGACCACTCCCTTTACTTCTTTGATCACTATTGAGGTTCCTTATGCTCAGCCTGATTAGCTCATTACCCAAGCCTTAAGCCATCACTCTGAGTCTTAAAACTCAAGTGATTAGCCTTTAAGGGAAAACTACCATGTCTAGCTCACATCATCCACCCCTAACTGATGTGGACTTCTTGAAACATGTTCAAGAAGTCCATATGGAAGAAGCTCTCACTTTTGTAAGTGATTACATCATTAAGACCTCAACCATTACAACCCAAGCAATTCACAATTCTCTTGAAGCTGCCATGGTGCAAGGGAAAACTAGCAGCCAAGAACCCCAAGCTGGTGGTGAGGAAGAAAAATTTGGTCCTATTCTCTCATCCCCCATGATTCTCCTGATTAAGATGAGGGGAGTCTGCAACTAAAGGTGGAAAAACTATCAAAACCTGCACCTATTTAGTTTGAAAGGTAAGTCACCTGGAATCTCAGGTGACTACCTTACAAAGACAGGTCATTGATCAGCAACTTGAGATCACCGATCTCAAGGGCAAGTTAGCTGCGAGACCTGTCAGGAAAACTTAACCAGGTCCACAAGAACCTGTGGATGTGGTGGACCTAACCCTTAGTTACTCTGTGTAAGAGGGTGATGCTATCAAAAGGGGGAGAAAGTCCTACCCATAATCCCAGAACCTGGGAGTTCTACCAGAGTATGGACATAGAGGACTCACCACTATCATTTGTAGTTGTCCATGCTCAACAACCTCCTCAGGCCCATATTGATGTGGAAGCCCTAATTAAAAGCCTATTTGAGGAGGGCAAACTAAGGGCTATGTCTACCCCATCCTACCATGCTGTAAACCCAATAGTAGGATTGAGGTATGATGCCGATTAAAGAGCCTTGGTACTCTCTAGATCTCAGGGGCAACAAGAAGTTTTCAATTTTAAAACCCTAAGATACTATGAGAGCTTTTCTCTAGTTGACCTGCCACTTGCCAACCGAAGTCAAACAAGGCAAGCTGAAAGGTTAGCTGAGAGAATTCAAGACGGGGTGCTTGAAGAGTTCAAGAAGAGATCCAAATTATATAGACAAAGGCTAGTAGGCAAGACTGTTGGTCAACTAAATACTGAGGTAGACCCTAAGATTAGCTTCGAAGGGGAAACCTTGGTTGAAGACCCAGTAGTTGAACCTGTGAACCTTGAGACTGGAACTACTTCAGCACCAAGTAACCTCAGTGAGGCATCAGCTGGTGAAGGTGCCTTACAGCCTCTCTCTGGCCTGAGCTCAAGTGCTACACCAAGCAATAAAGGGCAAAGCTCTCTACATCCCGAGTCACACATGCTAGTGACTGACAAAGAGAAAAGAATTATGACCTCTGAGGAGATTAAGAAGGATAAAAAAAAGGAAGAGGAAGGAAAAGGGAGAGAGTTCAAGTAAGACTCCGAGCTTTATGTAAGCTGTAATCAGGGCTATCCCCAGGCCAAACACTCAGGAAGATAAGTTAAGGGCAGCCAGATTGAACTACTTGGGGTCTAGGAACTACAATATAGATGAAATCATCTCTCTTCCCCTGGAAGAACTCAATGAACCGGCTAACATTAAGGTGTCAAAAGAGAGGAAGGAAGCTGAGGCTAAAGATTTCTCCTTAAAATCAAAGAAGAAAGAAGAAGAAACAGATTATACAAAGCTTCTACCCTCTCCCCAGTTCAAGAAAGCTCTAAGGCAGAGGCTGTGGCAACTAAACAAGAAACCCAGGCAGGTAGGGGACAAGACATGCGAAACAAGATAACCTACCTGAGTGCCACAGGCCTCTATCAGGCAGTAGACCTACTTCCCCTGTCCTATAAGTACATAGAATTTGAGTACCTCAGGAAGCTTGAGCAAGAAGTATTGAAGGAACAAAAAGCTGCTAAGAGGAAAATGAGAGAAAAGGCTACAAAATCAAGAGCCACCACCCAAGCAAATCAGAAGAAGTCTGCTGACAGACAAAAGATGGTTAGCTTCTTGAAGCTGTATGGGTTCTCCTGAAGGAGACTTCGTCTAATGTCTCTATCCACCACAGATTAGCACATTAGAGTGATCAAGCAGAAGATCAAGAAGGGTGAGTTGGTTGACTTGCATTCTCCACCAAGTCAGGCTGCACCTGAAGTCGAGGTCAAGGTTGAACCACAAGAGACAACCTAACCTAAACCTAGTGCTGCATCTCAGCAAGCTTCATCTTCTGACCCACAGTAGGGTCCTGATCCCTCTCCTTCTGAACCTATGAAGGAAAAGGACCCAACTAAGAAGGACAAAGAAGGACCATCTTGTATTCAAGGCCAGCCTTCTCAGTTAAAGCATAGAAAGAGGAAGAGGAAGGCCATCAGAAGGGATAAGAAAAAGAAGTCCAAGGCATCCACCTCTACATGTCAGGATGAGTCAGAACATCCTAAGGGTGATCAAGAAAAGGCTACTCAACAAACTCCACTTATTGTAGAGCCTATTGCTGTTGAGAGACCCATCCTGTCTTGGGCATTTGCTACTAACCCAGACAGATGGTATGTCACTAGAGATCAAGGGGGTCAAGATGTGCACTTCTGGCAAAACATACTTGACCTTCCTTTACATGATCTCTATGACATAAGAAGGTACTCTAAAATTCTGAAGAATCCTGACCAACTGATGATGAAGGGAATGGTCTTGATTCTGATGAGGAGTGTCAACAGATGAAGATCAAGATTCAAAGTTCTCCTTCAGTTTTGGTAGCATCAGCCTAGTAGGAGTTATAAGGATTATACTTAGAGGCTGATGCAATCAAAGAGCTCTCAGCATGCACATGTGAAGTACAAGGAAGTAACTTCAAAAGATTTGATACAACTCAATGAAATAAACTATGTATCAAATCTTTTGTAGCCAAAAGACCGAATCTTCCTAAGCCAAAGATGAAGTCTTTCGAAGCTTCAAGACAAAGTCTTCCCAAGCCAAGAGACTGATTTCTTCTAAAGACAGAAAAGACTTGCTTTCTCTGACTCACTTTTGACAAAAGCTGAACCACTTTTCGCTGCCACCTCTGAAGACTCACCAACTTATATGATTTGGTAAAAAGTCCATATTTTTGTCAATATTAGATTAGGGTCTTAGAGTCTGTAACTTTTTACTTTTGTACATTTATTCTTTTTGTATTAGATAAGGATGTGAGCTATGACATGTTATAGTCACTAGTCAAAAGACAATCTGCCTTTTGACTTGACATTGATCTTGTTATCTAGATTAGTGTTTACAGCTGGCCTTTAAAGTATGGCCGACTGTAGGATGTAGTATATAGTATCTCAAGTACTTGTCATTAGAACCAAGCTTTGTAACACTTTGTAAAAAGAACTTAAGAGCAAAATACATCATTCTTGAAAACCATTTTATTGTGTTCTTGTTTTGTTTTTTACTTGTGTTCTTTGTTTCACCTTTAAGGCGATTTCCTATTTGATATGTTATGTGTTTTTAAGTCTCTCCAAACATTGTAAAACTGCTGCATTGACCCCTTCATCGGTCCTGTAAGTCTTCATTTTGTTGTTATTAATAAAGAAAGAAAAAATGAATGTTTGGGGTCGAAGGAATTCTTCATCTTTGTTGTTTCCAAGAAAGAAAGAGAGTGCTGCTATTAATGAGGAAAAAGAGAAAGTAAATATGATTTTAAAATATATCTCTAGAAAGGTAAAACATTTAAAAAAAAATTAGAACCATATTTGTTTTTGTGGTTTCCAATCAAGCCGACAAAGAACAAAGCATGTCTTGTAAGATAGGGGAAAACAACCAAACTTTCACGCGCGTAACCCGGAAGAAAACTCTAGTTAGTTTATAAACTACAACAACAAAGGCTTACAGTTTTCCTATAAATAATTACAAGTTGGTTCTTCATTTCATTTCATGTATAAGAGCTACGATTAACATTTTTCTTTAGAAACAACAAAATAAATAATTATTTGACACTTATTGTTATATATAAGTTAATTTAGAACATGTATTTATTTGATAGTTTATTAATATTTGTATTTAATAAAGGAATCATATGAAATAATATGTCACCAAATAATAAAATCAAAATGGAGAGATGTGACGTACTCCAAGACTTTATTAAAATAGATGGAGGTCATGGCCAAATGGATCATCAACGATTCAATTAGTCTTTCAAAAAAATAGCAGATTTTAGTAACAAATACCAAAATTATTAAATACTTAAACCCCACCTAGTGTCTTAACATTAAGTAAAATATCATCTTTTTCCTAAAAAATATATTATAAGGTAGTATAAACAGTTTTACGAGGGAACAATGTTACAAAATAGTAATCAAATTTCAAAAGTGTTTCAATTATGTCACTTATACATATTTTATCCAAATTAGATTATTAAGACGTCAAATCAAGTCATCATTGGTTTTTTTATATCATGAAAGAGAAGGAGAAGATGTGCGGGTCGAGATTTTCAAAATATGTAATTATATTAATAATAATTAAATAACATGTTAATTTACTAAAAATAAAACAACACCTTAAAATCCACGTCACCACTCCTCATAGCCATCAAATATATATGTATAATGTATATATACACACACACACACACATATATATATATATATACACACACACACATATGTATATACACATATATATACATATGTATATACACATATATATACATATGTATATACACATATATATACGCACACACACATATATATAGATACATTATAGCATGTGTTTCAATATGGTTTTTTTTTTGTTTCAGTTAGAATATATATATATATATATATATATATATATATATATATATATATATATATATACACACACACACACATATATATATATATATATACATATATACGTATACATATGTATATACATGTGTGAATATATGCATATATATATATATATATATATATATATATATATATATATATATATATATATATATATATATTCTAACTGAAGCAAAAAAAAAAACCATGTTAAAAACATGCTAAAAACATGTTAAATCTTGATTAGTATTTTGTAAAGATACTCCTTTTTAGAGATAAAAAATTATATAATGTTAACGGTAATTAATTACATGTTAAATTGTGTACATTTGAAATCGCTTAAAAGATTTTACAAATGTATAAAAAATAAAGTAGAGTTATTAAAAAGAGTGTTTAATTTAAAAAAATCTAAGAAAGATTGTAAGCTTGACACATGTCATTTTATTGTTTTAAATATCAAAGCAAATTGATCATTGTGTCAAATAAGTCAGCTCATTGTATCTACGACGTTCATTGTGTCAAATATTAGTTTTTTGTGTCATATATATTTTTAGGGAAAATGGGATAGAATAGTTTTTAAGTTTTAAAAGTGTTTTAACTTAGTCCCTCATGCATATTTCTCAAAATTGGACTACTAAACCTTCAAATTGAGTCATAATTGAACTTTCTTATGTTAAAAAAGTAATGGAAGAGAAGACATAGGGATCGGAATTCTCAGTATATGATATTATATTAACAAATAAAAAAACATGTAAGTATATTAAAAAAATAATAAAATTATAACTAAAATTCACGCTACTGTTCCACGTGTACATAAAAAAAAGAAAAAAAACAAAAAAAAAAAACATACTAAAAACATGTTAAAATTTATAAATGAAGTAAAATATGAAAGTTAAGTGATCTAAGTGTAACAATTTTTAATCTTGAGTTACTTAATTAAAAGACTTTAAAAACTTGATTAATATTTTACAAAATTACCCCAATTTATATCATTAGTTATATTTATTTATCTTTGTTTTTTACCGTTTAGATAGTTTTGTGTTATGTTGTCATTGTTTTTATAGATTATTTAAATTTATTATCTATCATTATATTTTACAACTAAAAGTATACAATGATGTTATTTCACCAATGTATCTTTAAAACTCATTGTGTTCAAGTAACACAATGTGTTATTTTGTTTTTTTTTTATAAATTAAATAAACTTGTTGTTATCTATCATTTTATTTTATAATTAAAGGTACGCAATAATATTATTTCATCGATGTATTTTGTAAAACTCATAATATTCAAGATAACATAATAACATAAAAAAAACACAATGAACATTTTATCATCGTGTTTTATGTTATTTTATTATTATTTTAATGATTTAGATTAATTAGTTTTTAATTTATTATTATGCTTTACATACTAAAAAAACACAAAAGTGTTATATCTCAATTATAATTTTTTAGAATTCATCACTAAAAATATAATAACTAACAAAAAAAAAATTGTAAAATGCAGTAAAGATATAATGACGAGTAGGAAATCATATGACATTAAAAACGTAAAAAAAGAATATTTTAATATAATCATACTATACTTGTAGATAAAAAAAATCGTTTTTATGTTGCAATTTATATAAAAAAGTAATGTTGTATATAAATATTATCATCATTTTAAAAATTAAAGAATTTAAAAAAAGTCAACAAAAGGGACTATGTCTAAAATACCAACCTTTTTTTTTGAACGGCAAATGTATGACCCTACTTCGGAGGATAGGTGTTATCTTAATCGGGTCCACCTATCCGTTTTTCAGCCGGGACCGCACCCCTAACCCCCTCAGAAGAAAACTCATTACTGAGAAAACCCCCTGGCTCAACTCTGAGCATTTTTTCATAGTCTCAACCTATTAATAAAATTAATGTTTAAAATTAGTTTTTACACCTTTTAGATTTAAAACTATTTTTATATAAACACTTCCTTAATAAATATACTTTCGTGATGAGCATAGCTATAATATGTACGGATAGAAAAGGAACATTGGTAAATTAACAAGAAAGTAGATAAGTATATATTCGAATATAATTCTAACTTATAAAACACTATGAAACATTTATTAAATACTAAAAAACAATAGACTTTATACATACTAGTTACAATATAAAGAACTATATCATGCATCACCTCCCTTAAATTTTATATCTTAAACCATTTTTATTAATAATTATACTAATAATTTTATAGGTTAAATTGTTTTTATTAATTATTATACTAATAATTTAAATAATAAGTATTATCTATATAACACTTAGAAGTGTGGGTGAATAACATTATGTTCGAACTGTGTAGGCCACTATCTTTATATTTACCTTTTAATTTTTCTAATTTTTTTAGCCAAGTTAGAGTATACAACGGGTTTCCCCCAAAGTTACGTCGAGAATTCCATCACGATACCAGATATAAAATAGATGGTCACTCTTGCGCAAAACCCTTAAGGTCTATGAAACCTGACTGAAAACCCATGTCCTAACAAGATACACACCCTTGAAAATTCCAAAACCAAATGGAAAAGTCAATTGTTAATAAATTAAAACAAAAAATCAACCTAACTAACACAACTGCTACACGAAGAAGAACAGGCTTGAGAAAGAAAACCAGAAAGAAAAGCACCAACAAAAAACATAAAAAAAGGATAAAAAGCTAGATAATAGCACAAAGAGGCGAGAGTAGGATTCGAACCCGAGTCTTCACTATAAAATACACGTGTGAATTAATTACATAAAAAAAATTCCATAACCATCTCATGCGCCGTGTCTGTATTCCCGGGCATGGGTGGCCTTTCGCCAATATGTTTAGCCGGATGATCGGGCTTAAAGTATTCGTTATCCATTCAATATATATATATATATATATATATATATATATATATATATATATATATATATATATATACACACACACACATACAATTAGCCCTTATGAAAGCAATGCATCGGATTCGACAATAAATACCTTGAACCATAAAGTATTGAGAAAGATAAATGAAAATTCCTTTTTAAGTAGCAACATTTTACTTCAGGATATAAGGATGATCAAAATACGGTTTATTTAAAAGTTTTGATATCATTACAAACTAATAAATGCTACTATAAATACAGCAAAACATCGCTTTGAAATTTACAAATTTGCCCTTCTGTACACCCCTTTTTCACCTTTTGTAGTTGCAAAACCCCATCATGGTCCTCCGCCATCGACGTAGAAGCTGAGACATTCCCTTCTTCAATTCGTCGACTACGCACAGGCGAAATCACCTCTCATCATTACTACCTTCGCATAGTAGAACAAATAATTTGATAGCTTATCAAAAAGTATCTTTGAGAATCTTTGTGTCAAAGAAAGCCAAATTAGTGGCATTAAAGGGTCGGAGCAAAGCTCACCGCAATCAAAATCTGATGCAAAAGCAAAGTCAAAACAGGAAGATATTGTTGCTTTGCTTCACCATCCATTGATGATGCAGTTCATGAAAGATATACACATAAGATGAAATAGAAGATAAATGGTAGATACATGAGAAAAGAGACCGACACTTTATTTATTTGCATGTACATAGGGTTTTAATAGTTGTACTACAAGAAGTCAAAATAGAAATTGTAGTTAGTAGTGTGCTTTTATATAGATAGATAATTAGCTTTCCAAGGAGATTAAGGTGTTGAGATTTCTCTGTCCCAGAAATAGATCCAACTTAAAAGATATAGACTTCGAAAATTGGTTTAAATTTATTTTGTAATTTGCTTGTACTAGGTGGTTGTGCAATGTAGCTTCTAGCTACTATTGCTTTTTAGAAATGGAAATCGTTGTTAAAAAAGATAATTAGCTTTCCCCATAACTACACCCTCTATATTATTCAAAAATGTTTAATATGTTTAAAGTCTGAATAAAGTAACTTGTATATGTAAATCCCTGGATAATTACAATAAGATTGATCTTGTGGTTTAAACATGAAATGAATAAAGCACGATTTAAAAGTATGAACTTGAAGATTAAGAGATCAAGATGAACACACACAATGTAAATAACTTCAATAATATTTCAGAGAAAACTCGGTTTATAAAGTAATGAAAATGTCAAGTTTGCTACAACTAAACAACAAAACACCTATTTATACCAAACAGGAGTTCTCACACGAGATATTATTTTCGTGTGGGACTTTGAGTCTTCAAAAGATTGATTTTGATATCTCGAGCCTCTAGATTCAATCCTTAAAATCTTCCCCTAGACTCGGTGAATCAAGTCTTCAAAAATCCACATCTGCAACCTTATAATTACCACCATATGCATATATCTATTGTCCAAGGCTTCAATCAACATGCCTGAAGCTTTATCAAATCATCTCTTGCAAATTTAAGCAGATCAATGGGGTCAATGATATGGTATTCCTTGTCAACATAGTAAGTCATAGATTGGCATGTATCCTTTTCTCAAACCCATTTCATTAACTTTAATAAAATGCTTATGGGCATAGAAGCATGGATAGGAGTCTTCCTTGCATACTTGGGATGCCTAAATACTTTGATCTTCATTGGAACATTCGTTTTTGGATCTATCCGTGTCTCATCTTCAATAACTTTAGATTGGCCATCTTAAAGTCCTTGAAGTTGGATTTACTTTGTCTCCAAATCATGTTCCATATCCAATTAGCTTTTCCATAATTACTTAGATTTATAAAAGGCACTCATCCCATTACATATAGATCAGAAGCTCTAAGTGTGTGGAAGTCATGCTCATCTTGATTATACTCAATGGCTCCCGCTCTTCTCTTAATGATGTACATCTTCTTCTCAGCATCATAAGCCCAATCATAACTGGTTCATTATTTTCATACCTAGTGAATGGTTTAGAATGTCTTAAAGTATGAATCTGAGTTGGTAGTGGAGGAGTAGATATAGTATGATTTTAAACTTGTCTCACAACTGGTTTCCTTGTCAAATCAGAAGTCTTAGCTGGATCATCTGTATGCTTAACTCTAGACTTACTAGGTATTTCTCCTTCTTTAAGTAAAATATCTGAGAATAGATTCTCAAGGTATTTCCAAAGATATCCATATAATTTACTTGCTCATCAAGATCATCAAATAGTCCTAAGTCTTCATCAGACTCTTTAGTCAAGATTTGTTGTTAAAATGTATAGAATTCCTTTTCATACAACGCTTTTGTTGCAGGGTCAAGGGGTTGATAATCCTCTGGATCATCATGACTTGGTTTGGAGGTGTTTACAGATCCTGATTCTCCAGAGGGACCAACAGCAGAACCTAAATCACCTCCCTGATTATCATAACCACCATTATCATCATCCTTCTTTTTTCCTTTCAAGTCATTTTTACCATCATTATCATCATCATCATCATTCTTATTATCATCATTATCATCATTATTATCATCATCATTATCATCACCCTAATCAACTTTATCAATCCCATCATCCTAATCATTAGCCTGTGAGCTCTGAATGACATGCTTTGGAGTGACAATCACATTAATAGAGATTTGTGTCATGGGTTGAGCATCACTTGGCTCTAGATTTATTGTAGTAGTCTTTGCTTGATGAGCTTCTACATCAGGTTCTAGATCAGCAGATTGCTATCCAATTGTTTCTCTAAAGTCTGATGTTCTGACTGGTTCTGGTTGACTAGTTTGGAATGAAGATTGAGTTGCAAATGCTTTAAACTGATTATCAACCATCTAAAAATAATCATATAAAACCTATATTTGATGCTCTAAAGTTTTTATCCTTGTATCTTTTAGATAAGAATCTAGCTGAAATATCTCAATCTATTTATTCTTTTTCATCACCTCTCTCTCAAACTGAC
Organism: Flaveria sonorensis; assembly: GCA_025506505.1. Lineage (NCBI taxonomy): Eukaryota > Viridiplantae > Streptophyta > Magnoliopsida > Asterales > Asteraceae > Flaveria > Flaveria sonorensis. The sequence goes on along the minus strand of JACCIY010000095.1, from coordinate 12,162 downwards.
AGGATCAGTGATCTAAGTTTGATCAATTAGAGTTGAATTGTAGCGGAATTAGAACAAGAATTAGACAAATATAGCAAGAACACAATAGATATTCAATGAAACAGTACACGGTTATAGAGAAAGAGGGTTTTCTGCAAAAGGGATAATATCATTCATGCACAAATGCTTCAGTATGTCAGCCGCTAAGCTTCACAGGTTACAATTAGGTCAACATTCCTTATATAAAGGATTGTGACGTCTGCTGATGTCACTTGATAGTGACATTTAACAGAATTATTACAAACAACTGAAAGTAAGCAAACTACTGAGAATGTTCACAACAACTGAGAACATCTCAGAGTATGCTAAGTACAAGATGCAACTAAAACTACTGAAACTACAAGTACTGATTACAAGAAACATAAAACTACTGATTACAAAAGAACTGAAAGGACAATATAACTACTGAAAGGAAACCATCACAACTACTGAAGAGGTCTTCTTCAGCTATTGTGACAACATCTGAAACTTGGTCTTCAGTCTTTGTCTTCAGCTTTTGTCTTCAGACTTTGTCTTCAGTTCTTTAACTTCAGACTTTGTCTTCAGACCTTGTTATCAGTTGATGTCTTCAGCTGTTGCAGACTACTTCAGTTGTTGTAATGTCTGTGGGACTTAAAGGTTTTTCTGATCAGGCTCATTGGTTCTTTTGGTCCAACAAACTCCCCCTGAACCAATGCAGCCAAAACCTTTAAGCTTATTGAGGTCCCACTTATTCTTGGCAGAAATACTCTCTTGATCATCTTCAGAGATATCAGATAAGCACAGGCCAGGGAACAGGTTTCAGTAGATGTGAATGTCAAAGGATGGAAGGGAACTCTGTCTTGGGGAACTGGACACAGAGCTGTTATCCCAACCATGAAACCTACTTCCCATTGATGAGTCTATAAGACTCTCTGACGTAGGCCTCAAGGAGAACAACTTGTTCCTCCTTAGTGAGTTCTTCTGCTTCTCCTTCGAAGAAGAACTCTGGGCCATAGTACTCTGATAGGTACTTTACTGTCTTTCCATTTTTCAACTCAACAGTTGTTATCTCTCTGTAAGCAAATTCATCTGGGTGAGTCCCTTCTAATAACAACTGGAGTTCATTTTTCTTGATCTCTTCAAGCCTCTTGTATAACAACCCCTTCTTGACCATTTTGTTCTCCATTAGAGTTTGAGGGGTCATCTTTGACTTGTAGGCTCTCTTGAAGTCTTCAAGTATCTCCAAGGTGAGACTACAATGGCCAACATAATAACAGCATCTATGGTCTTTCTCACTTGGCCATTGTATCTACTTGGTATGGATTTCTTATGAATTCTAGAACTAACCCTGGGGTCTGGCCAAATCCTTACTCTCTCCTTTTGATATTGAAAGGTATGCCTGAGAGCATACAGCCTTTGAGCGTGTTTCTTCATGGCTTGTATAGATGATGACTGAGGAAACTCTTTGTCAACCATCTTCAAAAGTTGCTCATCGTGCTGTTTCTGCTGTTCTTCTTCTTCAATCTTAACTTTCACCATTTGCCTCTGAAAGTCTGGTGTGATCATTTGTTGACGTCTGGGCTCAGGTATTTTTAGAACAGCAGAGATTGGCAGACTGTCTTCTTCATCATCATCTTCTTCTTCTTCTTCCATCCTCAACACCCTTCTCCTCCTTCTGGGTGCATCATTGGATGTGGTTTGAGGTGGTTTTGGGGTAAGGGAGTTGGTTTGAGGGTTGAGTTGGTTTAAGTTTAGGTTTAGGGATTGGTTTGGAGAGTTGTGGGGTTGGTTGTTTTGAGTGGGAGTTTGGGAAGGCTGATCTATCATTTTTGTGGTAAGTTTGGCTTTGGAAAGCTTGGCCATATCAGTTCTCTTCCCAGCACCTGCTTCATCTAAGGCTTCGATAATCAACCCCTTATTGAATGCTTCAGAAGCACAGATTCTGGTGGTTATTGCCAGAATACTGTCTCTGGTCCATGATTTAATCTCAATTAATGATCTTCCCAAGTATTTGCAATAAACCTGATCATTATCTCCAACCTCTCCCTTTCCATCACACTGTAACTGGCCCATCTCTCTTGTATCTCTTTAATCTCCAGCCTTCTGATCTCAGTGTCTAATGTAGCTGTATCAAAGCCTTGTCTGAAGAGTTGGTCTATTATTCTGTCCATTGATCTGCTGTGAGCTTCATCAGCTTCTTTAACCAGATCTTCCAATGATTTCTCTTCATCAGGCTTTTGAGTTTCAGCACTTTTCTTTCTTGTATGTGATCAGCTGTTTTTCCTTTCTAACTCCTTTTCTTTCTCTTGTTGTTTCTCATCTTCCACTCTCTCTCTTTCTTTCACTGCCTTAGACTCCCCTTTTTGGGTGCATTGGGTTCAGGGGTTTGAATGGCAGAAAGCTTCTTTTGCACAGCATCATCAACAAGTGTTTGTAGATTTGAGGAGATCCTCTCATCAATGGCTTTATGCATAATCTCATTGATGATGGGAGTGATGAGAGGTAAGGAATGTTGAAAGGTAGCAACCATCTGCTCAGAGGGGTTCTGTCCTGAGAGGTGGTGCCAAAAGCAGTGGCTGGTGGCTCAGTTGAGTGTAGTGGCTGAGTGTTTGGTGAACCTTCAGATGAAGGTGCCATCTGTGGGTTTAATGGGGCAGATGGACTTTGATCCTGAGACATTTTGGCAAGCAGTTCTTTGAGTCTGCTCACCTCAGCCTCAAGGATTTGTTATGGGCTAAGACATCGAAGAAAAAGCCCAGGTCATCATCAGTCTTTGCTGAATCACCTGACCTCCTGATTGAATCAGGATGTACATGCCCTGAGTGTAGATCAGTTGTAGCATGTGCCCCTTGTTCTTGGTTCTGGGGACTTCCTGCCTCAGGACTGAGTCCTTCATCGGCAATTGCCTCTGGTGAGGTCTTAGAGATGTTACCAACTGCATCCTGTTCATTGCTGAATCAGTAGAAGTGGCAGCCTCACCAGATGTTCTAACCTCCTCCTCTACACGGGGAGATTGAACATTATAACCCTGTGCTGTGGGTTATCAGCAGCATTTTGGTCCTCTTCCTCAGCTGTTGAGGTTCTCCCCATTGTAATTGGTTTCTGGGGAGGAGGAGAGGAATGCAGCTGACTCAGCACTTGTGCAACTATAATGGTGGGCTTTGAGGGGCGGTTGCATTTGGAGATAGGTTTGAAGCAGATTGCACCCGGGGTGACTGGTGCTCTTCAATGGTAACCTTCTCAATTGAGATAGGTTCCAGCATTGTGGTATCCCCAATTATGGTTGCATCAGGATCCTGTTGAGAGGATGCCTGAGCGGCTAGGGCTGGTGGAGTCTTTGACACTACTGGGGGGTTAGAACCAGTAAGTGTTTCCTGTATTGGTGGTACAGGGGCATCCTCAGGGGACTCATCTCCCTGAGTAGCCTTTTTGGGCTTTTTGGTGTTGGGTTTGGTGGGGACTTTGGATCTGGAAGTGGAGGCTGTGGGTTCCCGCTGCTTGGGTTTTAGCAGCCGGGCAGCCCCTTTCAGTGTAGGGTCAGAGTTGTGCCTGGAGTATACTTCAGGCAATACAGCCGGAGCAGGGACTCCAAGGCCAACAAGGCCGTCTGATTTTAGCTGATTTAAAATTATGGCCATGAGAAACCTGGGATATAATATCCATCTGTTTGCCACAGGTTTCAAAGCCAGATCCTTTAGTTCCATGAAAACTATCTCAGAAAAATTTAGATTTTGTCGTTCAAAGATAGAGTATAATACCTGTTGCCATCGGGAGGACATCTGATCCCATGAGGAGGTTTTTGATGCAAGGCAGACATTCACCATGTGGAATATAAGACGTTCAGCATCATGGAAGTGCTTCTTCAGAATGGTGGTAGCACTTAAGTCTCCTTCATACCGTTATTGATGAAAGACATATCAGTTGTGCCTTTCGGGTATTCTGTGAACAGGTGGCATCATGTAGATTTAGGGTTTGTCGAATGATGTCTGGAGTGATGACCACCTGTTTCTGGTTAACCAACGACTGGAGAGTGATTTGGCTATCATTCTCACCAGTTTGCACAGAGACGTTGGTCCAGAATTGGCTTAGGGAATCGGGGTATATGGTAGGATTCAGAAGAAAAGCGGTTCGGTACTGGGAATCTACCATAAGATCGATGGCATTATCAAATTTGTTCCAAAAGGCCGATTTCGAGAGGTAGGCAACACAGTTGTGTCTGGGTTTGAGTTTCATGGTCGCCATTGTTGAGAGAGTGAAGGACATAAAACGGCTAATGAAACGTTTGAAAGTAGGTTTAGGTATTTATAGGGTAAGAAAAGGCTGATATAAAACGACTGAAAGTGTTGGTGCTGTCATCAGTTGTTTGAAAACAACTGAAGACCTGGTGGTATTAACTTTCAGAAGTTGTAACAACTGAAGACTTGGTATTAGTCATCAGTAGTTGTGAAACTACTGAAGACATGGTTTTGGCTTCAGGTGTTGTAAACAACTGAAGATTTGGTGTTAGTCATCAGTAGTTGTAAAACTACTGAAGACATGGTTTTGGCTTCAGTTGTATGAAGTGAAACAGCAGTTGTAGAAACAACTGAAGAGAAAAGTTCTCATCAGCTGTTGTCGTCAATTCTTAGCTCATCAGCTGTTTCATTCTGACCTCAACACTTATCAGACTTTTTGTCTGATTTTCAGACGTTTCATTGGTCATCAGTACTTATCTGTTATACTGACATCAGTAGTTGTAACTACATCAGTAGTTGTAACCACATCAGTTCTTTTCAACAGATAGAGTACTTCAGTACTTTTAAGTAATTTAGTCTTCAGTAGTTATGAAAACTACTGAGGATAAAAGAACTTATCAGTACTTATTTGTGACAATAGATATACGAATGCTCATCAGTACTTGTTGACTGAGATCATCAGTAGTGTCACTTATTCTAGCTGCAGCATACCAAGCCTTAACACTAGGTTTTGGAAAGTTGAACTGTCCAAAGGCTTAGTAAATATGTCTGCAAGCTCATCAGCACTAGGAACAAACTTTGGATCAATCAGACCTTTTTCAAAACAATCCCTAATAAAATGGTGTCTGATCTCAATATGTTTGGTCCTAGAGTGCTGGACTGGATTCTTGACAATACAAAGAGCTGAAGCACTATCCATTAGTAATGGAGTCTTAGTCTCTGTAATGCCATAATCCAATAATTGATTCTGAAGCCAGAGTACCTGAGATGTACAACTTGCAGCAGCAATGTACTCGGCTTCAGCAGTGGATGTAGCAACAGATGTTTGTTTTCTTACTCTGCCAAGAAACCAAACAGTTGCCTAGGAATTGACATCCACCAGAAGTTGATTTTCTAGTTAATTACACCCTGCATAGTCACTATCAGAAAAAGCAACTAATTTGCAAGAGTGCCCAGTGGAATACCAAAGACCTAGAGATTGAGTACCTTGCAGATATCTAAAGATCCTCTTGACTGCAATCAAATGAGACTCTTTAGGAGCAGCCTGAAATCTAGCACAAACACAAGTTGCAAACATAATATCTGGTCTAGAAGCTGTTAAGTACATCAAGGACCCAATCATACATCTGTAAAGTGTTTCATCAACAGCTTTACCTTTCTGATCTGCATCCAGTTGTGTGGTGCTGCACATGGGAGTAGAACAGGGCTTACAGTTGTAAATCAAACTTTTCCAAAAGACTTGTGTATTTTGACTGATGAATGAAAGTTCCATCAGCCTTTTGTTTGATTTGCAAACCTAGAAAGAACTGTAATTCTCCCATGGCACTCATTTCGAATTTTTGTTGCATCAACTTTGTAAATGCATCACACAACTGTGGATCAGAGGATGCAAAAATAATATCATCAACATAAATTTGAACAAGGAGCTTATGCTGACCCACTTTCTTAATGAACAAAGTTTTATCTATGGAGCCTCTAGTGAAATTATTCTGAAGAAGAAAATTTGACAGTGTTTCATACCAGGCTCTAGGAGCTTGTTTCAACCCATAAAGAGCCTTATCAAGTTTATACCCAATCAGGATGTTTTATCCTCAAAACCTGGTGGTTGACACACATAAACCTCTTCTTTTATTTTACCATATAAAAATGCACTTTTGACATCCATTTGAAAAACTTTAAGATTGTGGAATGCAGCATAGGCTAAGAACAATCTAATTGCCTCCAGTCTGGCTACAGGGGCAAAGGTTTCATCATAATCAATACCTTCTTTGTGAAAACCCCTGGACAACCAGTCTGGCCTTGTTCTTGACAATTTGCCCATTTTCATCTGTTTTATTCCTAAACACCCATTTAGTGCCTATTGCACACTTACCTGGGGGTAGAGGAACCAGTTCCCACACTTGCTGCTTTTTGAACTGAAGAAGCTCAAGCTGCATGGCATCAACCCATCCATTGTCTCTTAATGCAATATGATAGTTCTTTGGCTCTTGCTGACTGATGAAGAGAGCATAGAAGCAGAAGTTGGACAATTGACTTCTAGTTGAGACACCAGCATTGATATCACCAATGATTTGAGACATTGGGTGATTCTTCAGCTCTTGGTACACTATGAGATCTGTGCAAGTGTTTGTAGCACGCTCAGCAGCAACAGATGTTGATCCAGATTCTTGAAACCAAGTATTAGATGGCAAGTCAAATGAAGTAGAGGATTCAGAAATCTCATCAGCATTTGTTGTGGATGGTGCTACTGAAGCTACAGGAACATCAAGTTTAGTAGACTCAGGCAGTTGATCACTAAACTTGAATAGGTGAGTACTGGGATCATCATCAACATCAGTCACCAGATGGATGACTAGCTGCAGAAGGTGATGAATTCACATGATCTGCAACAGCTGGAGGCTGATAAGGAACATATTGCAGTATGTCCAGATCAAACAACTCCACAGGGTTTTGTGGGATTTTGTCCTTAGGAGATTCATTGAACTTCACATGCAAGGTTTCTTCAACCATCTTTGTTCTGCAGTTGAACACTCTGTAAGCCTTGCAAGTGGATGAATACCCAACAAAATACCCTGCATCCACCTTAGAATCAAACTTTTGGAGTTGATCCTTGTGTTGAGAATGTAACAAGGACACCCAAATGCTCTGAAGAATGAAATTAGAGGAGCCAAATGATGTAGAACTTCATAAGGAGTCTTCATCAACCTCTGATTCACTAAAGCTCTATTTTGCACATAGCATGCTGTGTTGACAGCTTCAGCCCAAAAGGTCAGTGGCAAACCAGAGTCAGCCAACATGGACCTTGCAGCTTCAATTAGGGTCCTGTTCTTTCTCTCCACTACTCCATTTTGTTCTGGAGTCCTTGGGATGCTATACTGCCTCTTGATTCCTTTTGAAAGGTAGAAATCATCAAGTGTATGGTTTCTAAATTCAGTTCCATTATCACTTCTTATACACTTGACTGATAGGGAATACTGCTTCTCACATACAACACAAAGTTAATAATTGTCTGAGCAGCCTCATCCTTTGAATGCAAGAAGAAGGTCCATACAAATCTGGAGTAATCATCCACAATTACCAGACAGTATTTCTTCTTTGCCATGCTCATTACTCTCACAGGACCAAAGAGATCCATGTGCAGTAATTGCAAGCAGGCAGTGGACTTTGGTTCTTCTATAGGAGGGAATGAAACTTTGTGTTGTTTTCCTTTTAAACAAGCAGTGCAGGTTTCATCACAGTGGAACTCCTTTATTGGTAGACCTCTCACTAAACTATTGTGGATCAGCTGATTCATGTTTTGAGATTAACATGACCCAGCCTTCTATGCCACAGTTTAGATTCCTGAGGAGAGGCCTTGGAGAACAGGCAAGGATGACCTTTTAAATCAATCTTCTTTGACAAATCCAAGGCATATACTCTTCCTATCCTGTTGGCCTTCAGGAGAGTATGTTCATCCAATACCTTGTCAATCAGCCTCAGAACTTTGGAAGACAGAATCCGGCAGTTCTGGCTTGTGAAAAGTGCAACATGCCTTTATCACACATCTGACTGACACTCAGTAGATTATACTTGAGATTCTCCACATGGTTAACATCATCAAATCTGATTTCTCCATTTGACACAAATCCTTTCCCGATGATGTAACCTTAGCATCATTTCCAAATGAGACAAATCCCTTCTTTCCTTGAGAGTAGTCATTAAGAAGAGAACTGCTCCCAGTCATATGCATAGATCCTCCACTGTCTACATACCAGATGCTTCTTTGGCATGCTGAAGAACCCTGCATTTATCATAAGAAACTAGTTAGCTTTAGAGACCCAAACCTTTTGGTTTTGGGTCTGTTTTCATCAACAGATTTAACCATAACTTGTTTCTCATGATTAACAGCTGATGAAGGTGGAGATGGTGCTGAAATGGATTTCTTAGATTTGGGCTTGGATTTCTTTTCAGTGGTTTGATCACAGGTGCATCTAGTTGGTTAACTCTCCAAAAAATGCTGAACCATCATAACAAGTTGTGTCTGATTTGTTGCTAAAGCCTTCAGCTCATTTGACACATCAGTACTTGTTTTTGATGAGTTCCTGTGACCCCCATTTCCTCCTTCTTGAAATTCACAGACTTAGTCTGATGTTTATCATGAGGAACACTATCAGCTTTTTCTGATAAACCCATCCTTCTTTTGGATTTTGGTGAGGCCTTGGGTTTATCAGTTTGAGATGACTGTGGTACAAACTTGGTCTCAAACTCATTTTTCATTTTATTAATCTCTTCTTTAATGAGCTTATCTCTGTTGAGTTTGGAACCCTTTTGTACCAGCATTCATCAGATAGATGATTGAATTTACCACATATTTCACATGGCTTATTCTTCATCTTGGATTGATCAACTGCTGAAGTGGAAACTACTGAAGGTGTGATCTTCAGTACTTTCTCCTTTCAGTACTTGTGTTAAGTACTGAAGGATCGGTAACAACTGAAGACTTGTTCTTCAGCTGTTCTCTATCCGTCCTGAAAGACCATGATAGATTCCTCAGCAGTTGTTATCCTTTTATTTAGCAGATTTGAAATGCTTTTCAGATGTTGTGACTTGCCCTTCAGTACTTGGAGTACTTTGAGGGACAACATCTGAATTGCTCAGCTTCATGTGTTTATCAGCATTTAAACCATCAGGCAATTGATTTGCTGAGATCTTAACACTGACTTCATCCTCTAATTTTGTATTATCATTTGAGGATGAACACATGATGATGTGGTTTGGAAATTACTTTCACCTTCAGATTTTACTATTGATTTTGAAGTAAAATCAGTAGGTGGTGCAGTATGATTGTAACCTATTCCAAACTTCACATTTGAAGCTGTTTGCTTGCTGAGAAGCATTTCAAATCCCTTGCAGGATGTTACCCCGGTCACACTCAACTTGGGTAGCTGCAAGTGTCTCTTTGAGACTTCTGTGTGGTTCTCAAGTATGACCTCTACCTTAGCCTTTTCATCATTAAGTTGGCATTTAAGCTTGTAAATCTCATCATCTTTGTCATTAAGAGCAGACTCATACTCAGCTTTTCTTTTGGAAATAGTTTTCTCAAGCTCAAGATTTTGATTGATTAAAGCTACATTTGCCTCTCTAATAGAGACAAAGGCAGCTATGCATGATTCAGAACATAACTTGGCTTTAGCCTCAGAAGATACCTGGGTACCTGTGAAGATGATGCATTGGAGCAGGAACCCTCAGTAGACTCCAGGGCCATGAGAGCAAGATTCCCAAAAGGATGTTCACCACCATGTTGACCAGCACCAGCAAATATTGCTCATTGAAACCAGAAAGATCATCTGGTAAGCTGCTCCAGTCAACAACTCCTGGTGTGAAGAAGCTGTGATGAGGTTGAGATTGTGATGGAGATGGTTGAGGCTCAGGTAGGGCTTGAGGTTGTTGTGCTATAGGAACTGAACTGGATTGGGCTGTGGCATGTAATAGCAGGGATATGGATATGGCATTGGACCCTGAGGGACAAAATATGCAGGAGATTGAGGTTGTGAGTGATGACCAGAACTAGCAGGATGTTGCCCTTTGTTTTGTGAACTATTGCTTGGAAAGGTCACAAAGGGTGCAGAGGAGTTAGATCCAGTTGATCTACACTCTCTTGCAAAGTGCCCAAGCCTGTGGCATTTGTGACACCTCAACTTACTCTTGTCAAAACCAACTTTGGTTTTGCCAGAGAGTCCTGGAAATTTCCTACCAGTTCTCTTGTAGAACTTTTGAGATCTGATATTGATCAAGGCCATTTGGCTCAAAATATCCATCTCTTCTAAATCATCATCAGCAATACCCTTCAAATCATCCATGATAAAGCATAAATTATCACTATTACACCCAGAATGACTGTCAACACCAACAAATGCATGATCAGAACTGTTTGAAGAGAAATCTCTATGCTCATCATAATGGCTTTCTGATCCAGCATATTCTGACTCATGACCGACCAAGGCAGTGTTCCCTGGTACAAAGTCATCAGTGAGCTTTCCTGATGATGCCAGTTCCTTTTCTGCTCTATCTCTCTTTCAAATGTAAGCAGTTTCCCATGGAGTTGGGTGAGAGATAGGCTATCCAGATTTGCACTGGAGCGTAGGACAATGGTGTATGTGTCCCATCTCTCAGGCAGTGATCTGAGGATCTGTTGTTCATCTGGCTGTTAGTACTCATGCTTGACCATTTTCAGCTCAGAGATCAAGCAGGAGAAACGCTCAAACTGTTGAGTCAGTGTCTCACCCTTCCTATGAGAGATGTCTCATATGTTGGGGCGAGGTTCTCTGTTGTTGCTAAGACCTCATCAGTTCCTCCGAATTGTTCCTTCAAAGCATTCCAGAGGTCATGAGCAGTTTCATGATGCATAAGCCCAGAATAGATTTCATTAGGCAGTGCCATGGCCAGAATTCCATGGGCTTTAGCATCAATCTCAAACAGTTTACGATCTTCATCTGAGTATTGCTCCTTCTTCTTCGGAACCATTTGGTTGGTCTCCGGATTGTTCACCATAGGCTGTGTGGACCGTGAAACACAGATGTCCAACAACCTGAACTGTTAACAGACAGGTGATGGAGCATTTTCGTTGCCATATGTTATACTCACTCCTAACCAGCATCGGAGGCTTGGTTGAGGAGCCAGTATTGTGAGGGTCATTAGATGGAGTAGTCATTCTAGATTCAAACCAATTCAATCAAGTTTCAACAGTTTAGCACAAAAAACACACAAACTCAATATGAACCAAGAAGAAACTAAAATTGAAATAACAGAAGCAGCAGAAGATCAATCTCTATAACCAATTCTTGCAAATATGCTAATTCGATCAAACTTTAGATATCGAAATAGCAGTTCAATGATCAATTGTTAAAGATCAATGATTAACCTGCTCTGATACCATTTGACAGGATCAGTGATCTAAGTTGTTTGATCAATTAGAGTTGAATTGCAGCGGAATTAGAACAAGAATTAGAAAATATAGCAAGAACACAATAGATATTCAATGGAACAGTACACGGTTATAGAGAAAGAGGGTTTTCTGCAAAAGGGATAATATATTCATGCACAAATGCTTCGGTTATGTCAGCCGCTAAGCTTCACAGGTTACAATTAGGTCAACATTCCTTATATAAGGAATGTGACGTCTGCTGATGTCACTTGATAGTGACATTTAACAGAATTATTACAAACAACTGAAAGTAAGCAAAACTCTGAGAATGTTCACAACAACTGAGAACATCTCAGAGTATGCTAAGTACAAGATGAAATAAAACTACTGAAATACAAGTACGATTACAAGAAACATAAAATACTGATTACAAAAGCACTGAAAGGAAATATAACACTGAAAGGAAAACCATCACAACTACTGAAGAGGTCTTCTTCAGCTGTTGTGACAACATCTGAAAACTTGGTCTTCAGTCTTTGTCTTCAGCTTTTGTCTTCAGACTTTGTCTTTAGTTCTTTCACTTCAGACTTTGTCTTCAGACCTTGTTATCAGTTGATGTCTTCAGCTGTTGCAGACTACTTCAGTTGTTGTAATGTCTGTGGGACTTAAAGGTTTTCTGATCAGGCTCATGGTTCTTTTGGTCAAACACAAACAGAATAACTCATTGTTTCTAAGTAGACTTATGGTTGATAATGGTGAATCGATGAAGTCACCACCCCATATCGTCTTTGCTCTGGAAGAATG
>JACCIY010001089.1:0-39441 GCA_025506505.1 Flaveria sonorensis | reverse complement strand
TGATAGACCATGGCTTAGGATTTTTCCTTAGCCTATCATATAGTAAACAGCATCTTAGCACATTTTTTTATAATAAGTAAGAATGTAATTTAAGCTTCCAAGAAATCTTTGCAATTAGGTTTTATCTAGAATTTATCAGAAATTTGGATGCAAATTCGATACTTCTATAATTGGAATTATCTTCCCTTAGTTGATGTTATGGCCTAAAAATCCAACTTTAGTTTGGAAAAGTAGCATCTTTGGTCTAGATATAACTAAACCATTTTTTAAAATTTATTTGAATATTTCAAATGTTTAAAATGAGTTTCAATATCCTTTGAAAATACGAGAATTCATCAATATAAACAATAATAAATTCACTATAAGAAATATAAATGTCATTCAAAATATTTTAAAATTCTGATGGGGCATTTTTAGACCAAATGGCTAACATTCCATTCGTAATGCCCAATAGGTACTGTAAAGACAGTTTTATACCTATCTTTTTCTTCATTTGGATTTGCCAATATCCCATTTTAAATTAAACTTAGAAATATATTTGACTCGTATAACTTATCTAATAAATCTTTCTTATTAGGTATAGGATACCTAATCCATTTTAGAACTTTTATTTAGCGGTTTATAATTAATAATGTCACACCCTCAAAATCCGCGTGCGGGTTTTACCGCGAGGCGCGTGCCATACCAGGATCTCAGTCATTAGTTACCAAGAACGACTCTATATGATTAAACAACAAACCCAGAGTTAACGTTTAAAATACTGCGGAAGCGTTTTTAAAACTAGAAAACCCAAAACAAGTAGTATGTAAAGAGAATGCGCAAAACATACGCGCCCCAAACACAAATGTTTAATAGGAAAAATAAACCCAAATGTGTAAACAAACAATGTAGACAACTCAACGATGCTGGTGTGCGTGCTCCTAGGCAACTGGAAACCTTAACCTGAGAATAGCATACTAAACAAGTCAACACATGGTTGGTGAGTTCAAGAGTTTGCGTTAAAATATAAACCAATCAACAGTTTCCAGAGCATAAGTAGTGTATTGCATAGATAGCTAGTCTATTAACCTAAAAATATTAATCATAGTGATTTCACGATCGAAGCTGACTGTGTTACGTTTGTTGCCTCCCGTCACGACTTACCGTGTCGTGACGAATATGTGTTAGGACAAAATTGCAACCCGTTTGACCTCGAGTAGCACAGGTGGGGCTCGTCAGACCCAGTAGTACTACCCAAAATTTCCCCGCTATTCAATATTAACAATCCGAAAGTGTGAGGACTTTCCATGGTAAACAACACATATCAATATTATACACACTCATATATAAAAGCGTTTGTGATCAACAGTATGCTATCTCCCCCAAAAGATATTGTAAAATAAGTGGGGCAAGAACTCACCTGATGCGCGCAAGAATTAACCTAGAGCTTAACTTGAAAGAAAGAGGGAAAGACAACCTTCAAAGGTCACCTAGAACACAAGAGTACATAAGTACGTGTGCACAGAATCAACATGAAACCTAAGTGCTCTACAAACCAAAGAACTCAAGGTTTTTTGAATACAAGACACATTTGACCCAGTTGACCCGTTTGACCCGTTGGTGACATTATAGGTGATAACTCGTTAATACTAACACAACGCATATCATACATGATCAACATACAACCCAACAATAGTCCTAACATACCCATATGACCCATTACCATGAATTCCCACAAACAGCCAAATCAAATAACTATCCAACTAAATATTCATACAACACAAACAACACATTTAGTTACCTTAGAAACCATCCATGAACACACTAGCATGGTCCTAATATCCCAAACATGCTCAAAATCATCCAATTCAAGGATTTGCACAAATAAAGTTTCCTTTTGGGAAAGTTCATCCCAAATTCATCAAACTCACACTACATTCATGAATTCATCAATTATATACCAATTCAAGTCCATGACAACATTTAAACATGATCACAACACCTAATCATCATGATTCATCAACTTTCATACCCAAAAGTTACTATCTTTAGTAAGGTATGAACTACAACATGCATTCTTGAATTCCTAACATTCATATCAACCATCTAGCATCTAACATCATTACAAACACATCCATAACATTCATACATCAACCAATCATCAATTCATGCAAAATAAAGTTACTATTATTAGTAACCTATGAACAATGTATCAAAATCATAGCTTTCTTGCATAATCGACGTTAACTAGCATATATACAATCCAACTAACATAATAACACTAACCAACATCACAAATCGATCCCCAATTGCAAGTTTCGAATTAGGGTTTCGGCCCTAATGTAATTTCCATAAAAACTTGTAAAAATCCAACCTTTATTGCATACTTGACGTTAATTAACATATAATCTACCCAACAAACACATTAACAACAACAAACAAGCATCAATCGACCATCAATTGCAGAATTCGCATGGAACTTTCGGCCAATCATGAACAATCATCAAATCATACAAAATCTAACCTTTAGATGTGTAATAGTTTGCAATTGAAGGTTCTAACTTGTTGTATGCCTTGAAATCGATCCGAATTCGAATGTGAATGCTTGTTCTTGGCTGAATTCGCGATGGTGAGGGTGAGGGGATGCAAGTCGCGGGCCGAATGGGTTAGGGGATTAGGGTTTGTTTTTGATTTTGTAACTTAATTAATCATATTTACCCTTTAAACCCTTATAATTTGTATTTTATAAAAGATTAGGCTTTTTGAATAGTTTTTAAATAGTTTTTAACTACTAAACACAATTATTATTAATCACTAATAACAATCATGCATATTCCCATTTATCACAAAACACACAAAAAATATATGCACGTTTTCACGTTACGCGATAAAATTACAGTTAACATTTAAATCACATAAGCATAACTTAATAATTACATTGTTAACTTAATTATCATCAATTTAACATTACTGATTATTGTTAAGTCACCAACGTTCAACGACAACTAGTGTGTGCTCCCGACACGTGTATGCAGACTTAACGGAACAAACGGAGTTTGGTAACGGAAAATTACCGGATGTCACAAATAACTAACCTTGAACACCTCTTTCCTATTCGGAATGTTTATTAACATAAAGGTTGTACATGACCATGGATATTTTGAATTTCTTATTAAATTCTTGTTTAAAAGATATTTTATCTCTTGCTTACACAATTCCATGTATTCAGAATTCATATGGCAAGGACACGCCTTGGTCGGAATCTGACTTTCATTAAGTTTTTTTTCGTATGAAAGTGAAACAATATGTTTCTTTCTATCCCAAAAAGCACTGGGATGATCATTGCATATTTGTAAACTGAATTGATATTCTATTAATTTAATTTTTTCTTGTAATTTTGGATTATTTAGTTTTCTTGGATGTTTAAAGAAAATATTTCCTCTTGTAAAAAATTAATTTGATTTATTTTTGCTTTCAGCAAATCATCTTTTAAATTATTCAATGTTCTTGTTATTGGATTAGAAATGAATTTAAAAACAATTTTCTTTCCTTCATACGTACCAGTTATTCCAGTACGGTCTATATTTTTTAAAGGAAAGGTTTTATCAAAGAAAGGACTTCCAAGTATAACTTGGTTTCCAAGATTTTTTACTAGTACAAAGCTTGTACTAATACAGGTACTATCCTGACAAATAAAGCTTGAGGAATTTTATATTTACTTTTAATTTTTCTTTTCCAGTATGACTGAGACTATGAGTAGTCTTATAGTAATATTTTATAGGAATTAATCCTTCCTGTATGCAATTTAAATCTGCCCCACTATCAAAAAGTGCAATTACTTCTATTAAAAATTATTTCCTATTAATAGTTTGATTTTCCCATGCCATCTTTGAGAAATATAATTTCTCTTATATTCTTCAGGCATAATTCCGATTCTTCTATTTGTTGTATGTTTAATTTATCTTTTTCTAGACATATTATTCTATGGTCTAGTTCTTTATTATTTTGTTGTAAAAGCTTTATTTCTGATTTTAAATTATCATTTTTTTTTAATTGTTGTATATCAACGGGTTTTTTATCTTTATTTCTTTGATTTAATTGAGTTTTTAATTCAGCTAAAGAAAATGGTTTTGAATCTTTAAAGTTTAAACAAGAAGGACCTTCTTCTTGTTTCTCCATGTATGAAGAGATAATTTTGCTCTTTAATCTGTGGATCATCTATCACTTTTAATAATTCCACTATTTCACTTGTTAAAACATTTATTTTCATATTTTGAAATTATGAAATTATTTGACAAATATTTTCCTCTTCTTCTGAAGTACTATTACAGCAATTGTTTTTACAACAGTTTTCTTCTTCAGAGGAAGAGTATAAGCTTTCATTTTCTAAAATATTTAAATCTTCATTTGACAATTGATCAGATTCAGAATCTGATTCTAATAGTATTTTTGATATTTGATTTCTTAATTCTTCATCTTCTAGTTTATTAAGCTTTTTTCTAACCCAGCAAGTTTTTGCTTTGTGGCCTATTTTCCTACATTTTTTACAAATTAATTTCAACTTATATGTCTTGTATGAAGGTTTATATTAGTCATATTTCTGAATTCTTTTATTTTTTCTGTCTTCCCTTTTCCTTTTTCTTTTTTGATGTTGGTAGGGATTTGATTTCTTATTTTTTTAGTATTGCTAGAGGCTTTTTCTATACCAAATTGACTACATAATTCACCTAATTGTTTTTTCTCATTCAAAGAATGTTTCTTAATTTGTTGGTTTAATTTTATTTCATTACATAAACTTAAACCTTCTTGAATACAAGTTCCTATTAACTTGCCATAAGTATAATCATCATAATTTATACTAATTCCTCCTTTTTGAGGTTATTCTTAACTCTCTCTGCAAATAAATAGAGAGGCCATCTATGAATTTTGACTTCCAATATGAGCTATTAGACTCTAGGAGTTCCATTACTCTGCTAGAAAGTATCCTTATACCACCTAAAAGATGTTAGGTTATACATTTAAGATTTTGTAGAAGAGTCCTAATATTCTCCGAATTATCATATCATCTGCCTGTAAAATGCTCTATAATATTAACTATCAATGTATAGACTGAGTTGTTTTCAACAACACTATTATCCTCCTTTGTGCTATTAAATTTCTTCCTTATCTGAATCTGAAAAATAGTTGTCCCACCAACCTTAAGTTGGCCTGTAAAACCTGATATAATCATATGAGCTATGTCTTAGTCATATTCTTATTATTTTGGCAAATAGTGCTATACATAAGCATCCTATGGACAGTATTATAAATCTGCCCTTCTGTTTGACCATCTATATTCCATTCATAAATCATTTTTCCACTATACGAATTGTTACTACATATTCTGTTCTTCTATTAGAACATCCTGTGGAGTTGGCCTAGGATAATAATACATCCTTTGAGTCGGCTTATTAGCAAACTTAGATAATTTCATGATCTCATCATTAATTTTTGTTTATAATCTTCTTCTTTTAAACTATTTTCAAAATCTGTTAACGTATTTATTTTAGGTTTATAAAATATTATTGAATCATTTAGTGTTTGCATTAAATTTTCTTCAGATTTCGTTTTGAAATCTGTTATCTTAGGAGGTAATTGAATACTAGGAGTAGCAATATTCTTTTTCTTTTAACTGATCATTTATTATGATATTTTATTTTTCTTTGAAATGGCATAATATTTTATCCATCTTTTTTGAAATATCTTGAAGTTGTTCTCCAATTATTATTAAATAGAGATTTGAATAATTTTGTTGTTTTATTAACATATTTATATGAGAAATCGTTATTTGTATGGTTTCACCTTCCAATAATTTTTGAAAAGCTTGATAATATCTTTCTTCTCCTTGTTTTTCTATTTTAAAACCATGAGTAGGAGGATAAACATTAGAAGCTATATTTCCGTTAATATTAAATTTCTTTCTATAACTGAGATAATACTATTAGTATATTTTTCAATAAACCATGGAACAAAAGGTATGACCTTTTATTTTTCAGTTAGTTCTTTATAATATTCTTCTCTGAAAAATTCTTTGTCTTTTCAAAATTTTTGAAAACCCATGTTCTAAATAATTCCCATTTGGATTGAAGAAATTCATTAGAGATTTCTTCTCTTACCGGTGATCCAGGCGTAAAATCTAATTTTTCTCTTGGATTCATAATTTATACAAAATTTATTTCTGATTCGGTTAATTCCGGATCTATTTCCGGATCTATTTATCTAACTCCTCGAACTATATTATCCGAGTTTATTCTTAATTCATCTATTTTTCTTTCAGAAATTCTTCCCTAATTCTAGATGTTGATGCCCTAGAAGGACTTCTAACTGTGTAATCTACAAGAGAAATATAATAATGTGGTGACACTGATTTTGACAAAGAGGGTTCATATTTTATTTTATTATTTTCAAATTGTATTTATACTGACCCTTCATTTGTTTGAGAAATATTTATTGAATTATTATCCACATATTGTTGATATGAATTAGCTTTATCTAACACCTAATTTCTGGAAAATTAATTTCTTCCCATTTAATTTTTCTTCTAGTAGTAATATTAGCTTTATTAAAATTAGTTTCTATTAGAATAGTTTCATTCAAAAGTTTATCTATCATTTTACAATGCGGATTAAGCGTAAACAAAGGCTTATAATGAATCCTATAACAGATACATATTACCCAATATTATTATTATTAATAGTATTATTATTATTATTATTATTATTATTATTATTTTATTATTATTATTATTGTTATTGTTATTATTATTACTATTATTATTACTATTATTATTACTATTATTATTACTATTATTATTACTATTACTATTATTATATTATTATTATTTATTTATTATTATTATTATTATTATTATTATTATTGTTATTATTATTATTATTGTTATTATTATTGTTATTCTTATTGTTATTGTTATGTTATTGTTATTGTTGTTATTGTTATTGTTATTATTGTTATGTTATTATTGTTATTGTTATTTTGTTATTGTTATTATTATTATTTGGTTTTATTATTATATTGTTATTGTTATTGTTATTGTTACTGTTACTGTTAGTGTTATTGTTATTGTTATTGTTATTATTGTTATTGTTATTGTTATTTATTTGTATTATTATGTTATTATTATTATTGTTATTATTGTTATTGTTATTATTATTGTTATTATTATTGTTATTATTATTGTTGTTACTATTATTATACTATTATTATTATTATTATTATTATTATATTATTATTATTATTATTATTATTATATTATTATTACTTTATTCTATTACTATTATTACTATTATTATTATTATTAATTATATTATTATTAATACTATTATTATTATTACTATTATTATTAATATTACTATTATTATTATTACTATTATTTTATTAGTATTATTATTATTATTATTATTACTATTATTATTATTATTATATTATTATTATTTTTATTATTTTTATTATTATTTATTATTATTATTTTTATTATTATTATTATTATTATTATTATATTGTTATTATTATTATTATTATATTATTATTATTATTATTTATTATTATTATTATTATTATTATTATATTATTATTATTTTATTATATTCTTCCTATTATAAAAATCTAGCAGAAGACACTGCTTTACTATATGATAGGCTAAAGAAAAATCTTAAGCCATTGTCTATCGATCATACTAAAGCAGTTCAAAAGATTAAGCAAAAGGTTCAAAACCTTCCTGCTTAATGATTGCAAACCCAGAATGGAAAAAGATTGTTGAAACTGATGCCTCAGATATAGGGTACGGAGGAATATTAAAACAGATATCTCCAATTAATAAACAAGAATATCTTGTTAGGTTTCATTAAAGTTTTCCTCATATGGGAGTGAAACAATATGTTTCTTTCTATCCCAGAAAGCATTGGGATGATCGTTACATATTTGTAAGCTGAATTGATGTTCTATAAGTTTAATCTTTTCTTGTAATTTTGAATTATTTAATCTTTTTTGAATATTTAAAGAAAATATTTCTTCTTGTAAAAATTTAATTTGATTTATTTTTGCTTTCAGCAATTCATCTTTTAAATTATTTAATGTTCTTGTTATTGGATTAGAAATAAATCTAAAAACAATTTCTTTTCCTTCATACGTACCAGTTATTCAAGTACGGTCTATATTTTTTAAAGGAAATATTTTATCAAAGAAAGGGCTTCTAAGTATAACTTGGTTGCCAAGATTCTTTACTAGTACAAAGCTTGTACTAATACAAGTATTATTTTGACAAATAAAAGCTTGAGGAATTTTATAATTCACTTCTAACTTACCTTTCCCAGTATGACTGAGAGTATGAGTAGTTTTATAATAGTATTTTGTAGGAATTAATCCTTCCTGTATACAATTTAAATCTGCACCACTATCAAAGAGTGCAATTACTTCTATTAAGAAATCATCTCTTATTAGTAGTTTAATTTTCTCATGCTATTTTTGAGAAGTAATAATTTCTCTTATATTTTTCAGATATAATTCTGATTCTTCTATTTATTGTAAATTTTATTTATCTTTTTCTAGACATATTATTCTATTATCTAATTCTTTTTATTTTGTTGTAAAATCTTTATTTCTGATTTTTAATTATCAATTTCTCTTTTTAATTGTTGTATATCAACAATCTTATTTCTCTGATTAATTGGATTTTTAATTCGCCAGAGAAAACGGTTTTTGATCTTTAGAATTTGAACAAGAAGGACCTTCTTGTTTTTCCATATATGAGGAGATTATTTTCTCTTTAATCTGTGGATCGTCTACCACTTTTAATAATTCAATTATTTCACTTGTTAATACATTTATTTCCATATTTTGAAATTATGAAATTATTTGATAAATATTTTCTTCTTCTTCTTCGGAAGTATTATTACAGCAATTGTTTTTATAACAGTTTTCTTCTTCAGAGGAAGAGTATAGACTTTCATTTTCTAAAATATTTAAATCTTCATTAGAAGATTGATCAGATTCAGAATCTGATTCTAATAATATTTTTGATATTTGATTTCTTAAATCTTCATCTTCTAGCTTATTAAGCTTCTTTCTAACCCAACAAGTTTTTGCTGTGTGACTATTTTTCCACATTTTTTACAAATTAGTTTTGACCTATATGTCTTCTACAAAGGTTTATATTCCTTGTATTTTTGAATTCTTTTATTTTTCCTATTTTCCCTTTTCCTTTTTCTTTTCTGATGTTGGTAAGGATTTGATTTTTTAATTTTTTTAGAATTACTTGAGGTTCCTTCTATACCGAATTGACTACAGAATTCACCTAATTATTTCTTCTCATGTAGAGAATGTTTTTTAATTTGTTGGTTTAATTTTATTTCATTACATAAATTTAAACCTTCTTGAATACAAGTTCTTATTAACTTACCATAAGTATAATCATCATAATTTATACTAATTTCTCCTTTTCTAAGGTTATTTCTAACCCTTTCTGCAAATCAATGAGGGAGGCCATCTACGATTTTTGACTTCCAATGTGAGCTATTAGACTCTGGGAGTTCCATTACTCTGCTTAGGAAAGTATCTTTATACCACCTAAAAGACGTTAGGGTTCTACACTTAAGATTTTGTAGAAGAGTCCTAATATTTTCCGAATTATCAGACCATCTGCCTGTAAAATGCTCTATTATATTAACTATTAAAGTATAAACTGAGTTGTTTTCAACAACACCATTATTCTCCTTTGTACTATTAAGGATTTCTTCTCTATCTGAATCTGATAGATAGTTATCCCACCAAACTTTAAGTTGGCCTGTAAAACCTGATATAATCATCTGAGCTATTATCTTAGTCGTATTCTTATTATTCTAACAAATAGTGCTATACATAAGCATCCTATGGACAGTATTATAAATCTGCCCTTCTGTTTGACCATCTATGTTCCATTCATATATCATTTTTCCACTATACGAATTATTCACTATGTATTCTTGTTCTTCTATTAGAACATCCTGTGGAGTAGGCCTAGGATAATAATACATCCTCTGAGTTGGCTTATTAGCAAACTTAGATAATTTCATAATCTCATCATTGATTTTCTGCTTATAATCTTCTTCTTTTAGACTATCTTCAAAATCTGTTAACGTATTTATTTTTAGATTTTTTAAAATATTAATTGAATCATTTAATGTTTGCATTAGATTTTCTTCAGATTTCATTTTTAAATCTGTTACCTTGGGAGGTAATTGAATACTAGGAGTAGCAATAGACTATTTATCTTTTATTATGACACTTTGTTTTTCTTTAAAATGGCATAATATCTTATCCATTTTTTTAGAAATATCTTAGAGTTGTTCTCCAAGTATTATCAAATAAAGATTTGAATAATTTTGTTGTTTTATCAAACCATTTATATGAAAAATTATTATCTGTAAGGTTTCACCTTCCAGAAGTTTTTAAAAAGTTTAATAATACATTTCTTCTCCTTGTTTTTATATTTTAAAACCATTAGTATGAGGGAAAACATTTGAAACTATATTCCCATTAATATTAAAATTTCTTTCTATAACACAAATAATACTATTAGTATATTTTTCAATAAACTATGGAACAAAAGGTATGATCTCTTGTTTTTCATTTAATTCATTATAATATTCTTCTCTGAAAAATTCTTTATCTATTTTTTCAAAATTTTTAAAAAACCATTTTCTAAACAATTCCCATTTAGGTTGGAGAAATTCCTTAGAATTTTCTTCTCTTACCGGTGATCCCGACGTAAAATCTAATTTTTCTTTTGGATTCATATTTAAACAAAATTTATTTCTGATTCGGTTAGCTCCGGATCTATTCTAATTCCTCGAACTATATTATCCGAGTTTATTCTTAACTCATCTATTTTTCTTTCAGGAAATTCTTCCCTAATTCTAAATGTTGATGCCCTAGTAGGACTTCTAACTGTGTAATTTACAGGAGAAATATAATAGTGTGATGACACTGATTTTGACAAAGTGGGTTCATATTTTATTTTATTATTTCAAATTGTATTTGAACCGACCCTTCATTTGTTTGTGAAATATTTATTGGATTATTATCCACATATTGTTGAGATGGGCTAGCGTTATCTAATACCCAATTTTCTGGAAAATTAGTTTCTTCCCATTTAATTCTTCTTCTAGTTGTAACATTAGCTTTACTAAAATTAGTTTCTATAAGAATAGTTTTATTTAAAGGTTTATCTACCATTTTACAATGAGGATTGAGTGTAAACAAAGGTTTATAATAAATTCTATAACAGATGCATATTACCTCTGATCCTGGTACATAATTGTAGCCATGTGTTTTAACATTCAAAGTTAAAACATCTAAAATATTGACATCAAACAATGATAATTGCAAGTTAGGATAAATATTAAAATAGACTGGGCCATGAGCCAGACTAGATTGAACAATTCCCATAAGGGATTGTTTCCAATTTAAGTTTCTAGCATCTCTAAGAGCTGCTACAAAACTTTCTGGTAAGCCTTCTAAAGTTAAAGGCTTAAATGCAATTTGCACAAGACCTATATGAATAAATTTATATTTTTTTTTTATATTTTTGTAAATCTCTTTTTGATAATAATTTTATTATCATTTCATCTTTGTTTAAGGAAAATGTTTCCTCGGTTATTTTAACAACTTGTTTTAATCCCAATTTTTCAAAAGTTCCTAATTTATATATTAGTTTGTAATCAATTTTTAGAATAGTCCATTTATTTAATAAATCTAAATTGTGAGGAATATCATATTCTTCCTCCATACTGTTTTTAACAGTATCTTCTGATTTTAAAATATTCATATTTGAATATCATATTTAAGTGTTGAAACATACACTCATACTTCAACAAAATTACCATGGCTCTGATACCATACAAGGCAGGACCTTTTATGGGAAAAGAGGAGAAAACCATAAAACTCAGACAAGGGTGGAAGAGGTTAAGAGAAACGCTGGAATGTTGGTGATTTTACACAGCCGTTGTCCAGGATGCTAATATGTGATCAGTGAAGGTCAGACCCTAAACGCCCCATGCCTTCTTGGCTTTATGGCTTAAACGGGTCCCCAGAGTTCGACCACCCACATTAACATCTTAGATGGGCTGTAACCCTATCCCATAATTCCTCTTAACTTGTAACCCTTTTCTGGGTTTTAAGATCTCTTTTTTATTATGATAAGTTGTTGAGCATGGTGATGTTTCAACACTTAGAGGTTTAGCCTCTAAGTGAGGAGCTCATATGATAAATAATTAAAGAAAATAATAAATTACCAGAGATTGAAGACTTGAAACTTGAAACTTTAAATATTATTACAGGAAGATTTATTACAAGAGAGGAGAGGAGTGGTTTTGAAAACCGGTGCCTCTAACTAAACACTAAGTCCCTTTATATAGGGGCTTTGGCACCGAATAATACCGCGAGTATTCGCTCATAATTGCATATGACGCGTTTTGTATTACAAGTCAAAAAGTAAATAGTAAAAGTTACAATAATGTAACATACGGACAAAATATTGTCGGCCAATTATAAAGACGAATTATTGATTCTTCTTTTCTTTCTTGTGGGGCCTATTGTGTCCTCTTGTTTTTTGTTTTTTCTGGTGTATTAACCGGACCGAATTCTTCATCTAATTCTACCATCATTTTGGCATAAGCTTCATCGTCCATAGATTTATTTTCATCTTGACTGTCTTGATATAACTGAGAGTCTTCTTGATTTATCTAGGAAGAGCTTGATTCTGCCCTTCTTGAAGATCATTCATCTTTTCTTTTGAAGTTCTTGGCTATATCCTTCTTGACTTCTTCTAGATAATATTTCATTATTTCTTGGTCACTTATGTCATCCGTGCCTTTGATCATTTTAATTTTCCTAACAATGTGTTGGAATGGGCTTGGAGATTCCCTTTGCTGCTGGTTTTTATATAGAGCAATTGTTTTTTGGATTTGATCCAGGGTATCTTGGCATCTGATTTTGCCATCTTCAACCTTATCCATCATCTTTTTCCAGAACTTAGTCATATAAGCTCTCTTTAGACAAAAAATGTTTTTACTGGTATAACCAGTTTCTGGGATCCATTTCCATATCCATGGGATACTAAACTGGACAAAATAATGTAGAGAGGCCATTCCTTCTATGAAAGTATTATCATGTTATGCCTCTATTAAGGCTGGAGATAGTTCTACCCATTGGATGTATAAATCTTTAAATTTTTTAGACTCATTAGTAAAAATATCAATAGATGGACCGTATGACTGCCACCATTGATAAAACCATATTGGAATTTCTTATTCATAATTTGTATGAAAATTTTTTATAAATCATGAGTGTTTATGATTAGGGTTTCATATAAGAATCCCCTTTGAAAAGCTTTAACATAATCGAAATAGTTATATCTAATGGGAGTTTTTGTTTCAGGGTGTAAAATTTCCCTGTCTCTTAGGGGTGATGTCCCCCAAGTTTCCACAGATATGATCTGCTTAATAATGATTTTACTAAAGCTATGAGCTTTATTATTCCCAGTATAATAGGTAATTTCACAGGATTCTGCTTTTAATATTTCTTCATAATATATTCGAGACTTATATGTCTCGTTGGGATAGTATCCCTGATCAAAATATCTCTTGACTATGAGCCAAGGTTGATCTTTCCATTTTTGATCTTTATGATCTAAAAGAAGTATGACTTCTTTGTTGGGTGTATTAACCCAACCTTCATCCTCACTTTCATTTATGAGGGTTTTAGCATATGATGTTACTTCTTCTGGGTTATGTCCCTGAGAAGTTTTAAAGGCTAGGAATTCCTTTACTGTATCTTCATCAAGTATATTTGATGAAGTTGATGCATTGTTAAAAGCTATAAGCTTTTTGTTACCCATTTGATGGATAACTCTGCCTGCTCCTCTTCCCCTATAAGAGGAAGATCTTCCACAACCTCTTCCCCTTTTCTAGGGGATCATTCCTGAAAGTCTAAACATAAGAATTAGAATAGAAACATCTATCCACAAGAAAGTATTATTTCTTTATATTTTAGATCCTTTAGTTGCTTCTGTAAGGATCTTATTCTATATTCAATTTGTTTAATAGCATAATCTTTTACTTCATTTGATAAAAATGGAATTTCTTTTATTTCTTGAATATTATTATTCAATCCTATTAATTCAATTTGGATATCAATCCGTCTTTCATTCTTTAAATACTGCTATTCTCAGGGTTCCTTTTGAATGACTCATCGATTCAAATATTCCCTGGTAAGAAAATCAGGAAGACTATTATCAGTCCCCTTTTTATAAATTATTTCAAAATCAAAAAGCCCAAGATGAGATTGTCATCTGGCAAACATTTGCTTAGAAACATCATGCTTAAATTCTTTGTTAAACATATATTTGGCTGCATTACAGTCAGTTCTAATTATAAATTTCTTATTGAATAAATCATCTTGAAACTTTAAAACACATTTGACTATTACAAGAATTTCTTTTGCAACAGTTGCATAATTCTTTTGGCTTTCATTCCATTTTCCAGAATGAAACCTAACAAGATATTCTTGTTTATTAATTGGAGATATCTGTTTTAATATACCTCCGTACCCTATATCTGAGGCATCAGTTTTAACAATCTTTTCCCATTCTGGGTTTGTAATCATTAAGCAAGGAAGGTTTTGAATCTTTTGCTTAATCTTTTGAACTGCTTTAGTATGATCGATAGACCATGGCTTAGGATTTTTCCTTAGCCTATCATATAGTAAAGCAGTGTCTTCTGCTAGATTTTTATAATAGGGAAGAATATAATTTAAACTTCCAAATTATTATTTTTCATTATTATTATTATTATTATTATTATTATTATTATTATTATTATTATTATATTACTATTATTATTCTTACTACTATTGTTACTATTATTATTATTAATTATTTCTATTATTATTGTTATTATTATCGTTATCGTTATCGTTATCGTTATCGTTATCGTTATCGTTATCGTTATCGTTATCGTTATCGTTATCGTTATCGTTATCGTTATCGTTATCGTTATTGTTATTGTTATTGTTATTGTTATTTTTATTGTTATTGTTATTATTGTTATTATTATTGTTATTATTATTGCAGGACTGGGTTAGGGTGTTAACTACAATTAGTTTCACAAGAGGAGTGATCTTAGATCACTTAACAGTTCAAATAGGGAACATAAAACTTTGAAGATATAAGAACACAAGTAACAATAAGACAGAACTTAGAACAATAACACAAGTATTAGTTTTCAAGGATGTTGTATATTGATCTCAAGTTCTGTTACAAGTGTTCAAAGCATAATCTAAAATACAAGGACCTGAGACTCTTTTATACTATAACCTATAACCGTTAATACTTGGAAGGACAGTTGGAATTGACTGTTCTAGACAACAAGATCAATCTAGAGTCAAAAGGCAGATTGCCTTTTGATTACTAACTATGACATGCCATAGCTCACTGACTTTTCCTAGTACAAAAAATCTAAAGGAACAAAGAATAAAAATACAGACAAAGACTTTATCTACTATTCACTAAAGCATAGAAGTTTCACCAACTCATACAAGTTGGTGAGTTATCAGAGTTCCAGCAGAAAGTTGGTCAGCTTTATCAAAAGTAGATCAGAGAAAGTATTTTTTCTCTGTCTTTCGAAGCAATCAGTCTTCATAGCAAAATGGCTTCGGAAGACTTTGTCTTTGAAGCTTCGGAAGACTTCATCTTTGGCTTCGGAAGAACTTGGCCTCTGGCTTCGGAAGTTTTTACACTTGGAATATTTTCTGTTAAGTGTAAAGCTTCCGAAGTAATTTCTTCTAAACTTTTGGCTTTGGAAGACTTTACACTTAGAGTTTTAGAGAGTGTAAAGCTTTCGCAGCAAGTTCATCCTTGTTCCTTAATGCATGTAAGAAGATCTTTGGTTGCATCAGCCTTATAATCTTCAGATAGATCCTTACAAACTCCCCCTAGGCTGATGCTACCAAAATAAAGAGATTCTTCAGATGTTAATAGTCCTCATTAGGATCAGCAGCAAACCTTTCTTCATTATATGGTTAGGATCCTTCAGACTCTCATAGAATCTTATCATGTCATAAAGATCATGCGAAGCAAGACAAGCATGTCTTGCTGAAAGTAGACATCTTGACCTCCTTGATCTCTAGTGACATACCATCTGTCTGGATTGTCAGCAAAACTCCAAGACACGATGGGTCTTCCAACTGCAAGAGGCTCTGCTCTGATGGGAGTTGGTTGAGCAGCCTCTTCATGCACTTCCTCAGGATGTTTTGAATCATCCTGAGGTGTAGAGGTGGATGCCTTAGTTTTCTTTTTCTTTGTAGGGGTTCTTCTGGCCATCCTTTTTCTCCTCTTTGATGATTTCAACTGAGAGGACTGGTCTTCAGCACCAGATTATTTAGTAGTGTCCCTCACAATTGGGTTCTCTTCTCTCACAGGTTCAGAATAAGAGAGAAGAGGACCTTGCTGTAGATCAAAAGATGAAGTTGGCTAAGATACAGCTCTAGGTTCAGGTTGTGTTGTCTTAGTGGGTTCAACCTTTACCTCAACTTCAGGTTGAGCTGGACTTGGTAGAGAATGTAAGTCCACAAGCTCTCCCCTTTTGATCTTCTGCTTGATCACCATTATATGCTCATCCATTGTGGATAGAGACATAGGACCAAGCCTCCTTCCAGAGAATCCCATACAGCTTCAAGAGGCTCATCATCCTTTGTCTATCTTCAGACTTCTTTTGGCTTTTGTGGATGATGGCCCTTGACCTTACAGATTCTTCCCTTAGCTTTCTCTTAGCAACTTTTCTTTCTTTTGTGGCTTTTTCCTCCAGCTGCTTGAGATATTCAAACCCTATGTACTCAAAGGATAAGGGAAAAAGTACAACTGCCTGATAGAGTCCTGTGGCACTCAGGTAGTTGATCATATTCATTCTTTCAGCTTCCCTGTCTACCTGAGGGTGTGCCTGTGCGACAGTCTCTGTCTTAGGACTTTCTTGAACTGGGGAGAGGACAAGAGCATGTTTGTAGAGCCTTTTCAGTCTCCTTTCTTCCTTAATCTTAAGGAGCAATGCTGCATCCTCTGCCTCCCTCCTCTCCTTTGACAGCTTAGTGTCAGCCAGCTCATTCAACTCTTCTAAGGGGAGAGAGATGAGTTCATCTATGTTGTAGTTCCTGATCCCCAGGTAGTTTAGCCTGGCTGCCCTTAACTCATCTTCTTGGGTATTTGGCCTATAGGCCAACCGGATTGCAGCTTCCATGAAGCCTGGGGACCTACTTGAACTCTCTCCCCTCAGCTTCCTCTTCCTCTCTCTCTTCTCCTCCTCTAACTCCTCAAGAGTTAATTTCCTTTTCCCTTTGTCAACCACAGGCCTTGGTGACTCAGGGTGGAGAGAACTTTAGCCTTTATTGCTTGGTTCAGCAGTCAAGCTCTGGCCAGAGAGAGGTTGTGAGACAAGGTTTACTGTACTTCACCAGCTGGTGCCTCACTAAGGGTACTGGGTGCAGAGGGAGATCCTGACTCAAGGTTCACAGGCTCAACCTCTGGGCCTTCAGTCAATGTTTTCCCTTTGAAGCTAATCTCAGGGTCTACCTCAACATCCAGTAGACCAAAGATCTCACCTGCTAGCCTCTGTCTATATAATTTTGATCTCAATTTGAATTCCTCTATCACCTTATTTTGAATCCGGTCTGCTAATCTCTCAGCTTTTCTATTATGGCATGGGTTGACAAGTGGAAGATTCACCAGATTGATGCACTCATAGAAACTTAGGTGTGAGAACTTGAAGATTTCCAGTTGACCTTGAGCTCTAGAGATCACAAGAGCTCTTCTGTTGGTGTCATACCCCCATCCCATAATTGGATTCTCAGAGGGAGCAGCCATTGCTCTTGGAATTCCCTCCTCAAACAAGTGTTGAATGAGTAAGTCTATGTTCATGGCTTGAGGAGGTTGCTGAGTCTAGACAATTGCAAGAGAGGTTGGTGACTCCTCTATGTCCATACTCTAGGATGAACTCCCAGGTTCTGTGGTTGTGAGGACTTTCTCCCCCTTTTTGGTAGCATCACCTTCTTGCATAGGTGAGCTGGGGGTGTCATCCATCACTTCCATAGGTTCTTGTGGACTTGGTTGAGTTCTCCTTAAGGGTCTCTCAGCTAACAGGCCCTTGAGATCGGTGATCTCAAGTTGCTGGTCATTGACCCTTTGCTGCAAGATAGTCACCTGAGATTCCAGGTGAACTATCTTTGAAACTAGATAGGTGTATGTGTTTGTTAGTTTGTGCACCCTATGTTTCAGACTCCCCTCATCTTCAGTTGAAGAATCACTGGGGGATGAGAGAATTGGACCAAAGTCTTCTTCCTCATCACCAGTATAGTGTTCTTGGCTGCTGGATTTCCCCTGCATCATGACAACTTCCAGAGAAGTGTCAAGAGGCTGGCTTCGCATGGTTGAGGTCTTACTGGTGTAATCACTCTCTGAAGTGAGAGCCTCTTCCATATGGTTCTCCTAAACATGTTCAGGAAGACCCACCTCAGTTGTGGGTAGATGATATGGGCTAGACCTGGGTGAGTCAGGGGTACTTATTTCTCCTTGAGTGTGGGAAGAAAGGAGAGACTCATTGTACTCACTGAAACCCAAGTCCTCATCATTATAGAAATCAAGGCTGGGAATTAGGTGGTTTAAGTCTAGCGGCTGAGGGTGGTAACTATCCCCTGAAGGTTGATCACTTGAGTGTTGAGACTCAGAATGATGGCTTAAGGCTGTTGGGGATGTGAGCTCATCAGGCTGATCATGAGGAACCTCAGCACTGATCATTTGAGAGATGGGAGTGGTCTGCTCCTCAGGGGAAGTGGGAGCTCGAGATTCCACTTCCTCCTGTATGGGTTGTGATATGGGGACCTGCACACGCTCAGTAGCAGGTGCAGGGGTTTGTTTGGTTTTTCTTTTATAGGTGATGGTAATTTGAGGCTGTGGGGGTGGAGTTGAGGTAGATGGTGTGGGTTCAACACTAGCTGGTGCTGCTAGGTTGCCACCCTAAGCAATAAGCTCAAACACTTTTGGAACCAGGGTTGTTTCTACCCCGGAGAAGCCAACAGTAGGCTTTCTCAGTATTTTAAAGATGCTGGGCTTCATCTGTCCCAATTTAAGAATATTACCTGTTCCCCTTAACTGTGAGCCCAGTTCACAGTTGAGAATGTGTTGGATATAGCGTGGGAACATGTAGTATTCTAAGGAGTCTAAATTAGCAAGTAAATTTTTATAGACAAATTTAGAGTACATGTATTTGACCCCTTGAATCATTCCATGGATGATGAAGGAGAGGTCCTCTAGAACTTGATCCCATCCTCCATGCTTGTTGGAGAGACTGTGTATGATAGCATGGAGGAGGTATTTCCATTTGGATGAGACCTTCCCCCTCCTGAAGGTTTTGACTGAGAAGTCACCCTCATGCTGAAAAGAATGGTTGATAGCAGCTTTCGGAAAGGACAACTCACCTTCTTCATCATCCAGCTGAAGGTGTGAGCTTATGATGGCCGGAGTGATGAAGATTGTCCTCCCCTGCACTATAGCAGATAGTGCCTTCTCCCCATCCATGGTGACCTCTTAGCAGGTCCTCCAGAATGCAAGTAACTGATCCTTATAAAGAGGAGGATCAATGGTAAGGGAGGTGAAGTAGTGAGACGCAGAAAGGTATCGACAGACCTCTGAGAAATGAGGATCTTTCTCAGAGTCTAACAGAGCAACCTGATTGTGTTGTTTGTGAAGGTGCATGGTAAAACCCGGTTGGTTTCGTCGATCAATGTTTGCCATAAAGGAAGTTCGTTGGTGAAGAAGAAGGTTAATTTAAGGAGAATTTTAGGTCAAGAATTTATGGAAGAAGAAAAGAGTGAGAAGAAGGGGAACCGTTGAGAATATATATGAAATGGATTTAAGACAAAGTTAATGCCAAAGGATAAACTTTGAAATCCGAAAGTAGGTCCCACTTCTGAAAAAAAGCGCCCAAAAAGGTAGTTTTCTTGGAAGTTGAAAATCTTTCGAAGGTAATTTTTGCTTCGGAAGTTTTGAGAAAAAGCTTTCAAAGCCAATTTGGCTTCAGAAGATATTCTTAAAAAATGTAAAACTTTGGCTTCGAAAGAAAAATACTTAGAGAGTTTTTCTTCCGACACATATTTGATTTCGAAAGATATTAAGTCTTGGGAGTTTTATTCTAAAGAGAATAAATCTTCTGAGACTTAATTGCTTTCGGAAGATATTTGTCCTTCAAATACATGCAAGTACTTAAAAGCATATTTAAGCTTCGAAAGATATTCTCAGAATTTCTTCTGAAGGTAAATTTCTTATAAGTAGTTATTGATTTGAAGACATAAATTTCTTCCGAAGGCAATTTGAAATCTCCAGAAGGAAAATATGTTTTGAAAAATTTTCAAAAATCTAAGGAATATCATTAAAAATTTTCTTCTAAAATAAACTGGGCTTATGAAGGTGATAAAATAGACAACTTAGGACACACAGGCTTTAGAAATAAAGTTGATTTAAGTTTTTAAGAAAAAATTAATCAAAGTTAATCATCCCAATAGTTGATACAAGATATTTGAATCTCTGTTCATCAAAAGCTTTAGCAAACAGATCAACATATTGTTCATTTGTGTTAACTTTAACTAATTTGATTAATCCCTTCTCAAAATTATCTCTAATCAAATGATACCTGATGTTGATGTGTTTGGTCCATGAGTGTTGCACATGATTCTCTGTAATGGAGATAGCACTGTTGTTGTCTATGTGGATGGGAGTCTCTTTGAAGTTGAATCCATAGTCCAACATCTGATTCTGAATCCAAAGCACTTGAGTACAACAACTTGCAGCAGTAATGTATTCAGCCTCCGCAATTGATGCAGAGACACAGGATTGTTTCTTACATTGCCATGAGACAATCCTTCCACCAAGGAATTGACATCCCCCAGATGTAGACTTTGTAGTCATGTTGCAACCACCATAGTCACTATCTGTATAAGCATACAGATTGAAGTCAGAACTCTTTAGATACCAAAGGCCAAGCTTGGGAGCACCTTTGAGATATCTAAGAATCCTCCTGACAGCAACCAGATGTGACATCTTGGGGTTGGTTTGATATCTTACACAAATGCATGTGGCAAACATGATATCAGGCTTGTTGGCTGTTAGGTACATAAGAGACCCAATCATAGCCTTGTAAAGATATTCATCCACACACTCCCCCTCAAGATCAGGTCCTAAGGAGTGGTTTCTGGCTATGGGTCTCTTAGCAACCTTACATTCAGTCATGTTGAATCTTGTAAGTATGTCTTGCACATACTTTGACTGACTTTTGAAAATGCCATTTTCAACTTGCTTCACTTGAATTCCCAGAAAGAAATTTAGTTCCTCCATGGCACTCATTTCAAATATGTTCTTCATTAGCCTCTCAAAGTCTTAGCAAAGATTTGGATTAGTTGACCCGAAGATAATGTCATCCATATATACTCGAACCAGCATTAAGTCATTCCCTGTCCCTTTGATGAAGAGAGTTCCATCTATAGTACCCCTCTTGTAACCATGTTGGTAGAGATACTGAGATAGTGTTTCATACCACTTCCTTGGAGCTTGGTGCAGCCTATAAAGAGCTTTATCAAGCTTGCAAACATAATCAGGATGATCTGGGTCTGCAAAGCCAGGTGGTTGTTTGACATACACCTCTTCATCAATCACCCCATACAGAAAAGCACACTTGACATCAAGTTGGTAGACCTTGAAATCCTTGGATGCAGTAAAAGCCAGGAATATTCTTACAGCTTCAAGTCTTGCCACAGGAGCAAAAACATCTGTGTAATCAATTCCTTCTTCTTGTGTGTACCCTTGAACAACTAGTCTTGCCTTGTTCTTGATGACAAGTCCTCTATCATCCTTCTTGTTCCTAAAAACCCATTTGGTTCCTATGACAGTCTTCCCTTGAGGAAGAGGACATAGGTTCCAAAACTTCTGTCTTCTGATTTGAAGTAGCTCTTCTTGCATAGCTTCAACCCAGCTTCCATCCTTCCGAGCCTTATCAACTTTCTTTGGCTTAATCTGGGACAAGAAACAAGAGTGCAGACAAACATCTTGGTCATGGATTTGTCATCTTGTTCTTACCCCAGTCTCAACATTTCCAATGATGTTTGTGGTGGGGTGTGACTTGTGGATCGTTAGTTGAGGGATCACAGGAAGTTGATTGGACAGATCCAAATTAGAGAAATTTAGATCTGGCAATGGAGTGTCACCCATCACATGAGCACACTTATCAAGTAAGACTTGATCCAATGAATGTGTGACATCATTTATATTGTCCTCTATAGAGTGGTTATCAGCATCAAGAAATTCTTGATCACTATCACCACCTCCATTTCCTCCTACATTTGAACCTCTAAGCTGGAATTTGAAGGCACCTTAGATGTATCAGCTGAATTTGTCATGTTTATGCAGATAGGATCTTCATTTCTAGGGTTAGTGACCAAAGGAGCTAAAGTAGTAATCTTGCTTGGTCTTCTCAACTCAAATCTTGGGTCAGGATCTCCTGTTGATATATTATTTATAGATCCTGAAACATTCTCATAAGACTTGTTAAAACAGTTGGTAACTAAGTCAAGATCAAATAGCCAATCCGGACCAGAACCTTTCACATTAGGAGTGTGCTCATTGAAGGTCACATTAGCTGACTCCTCAACTACTCTAGTTCTGAGATTGTATTCTCTATAATGTGACATCCGGTAATTTTCCGTTACCAAATTCTGTTAGTTCCTTTAAGTCTTGCATACACGTGTCGTGATCACACACTAGTTGTCGTTGAACGTTGGTGACTAAATAATAATTAATAATGTTAAAACAAATAATTATTATGTTGATTATTAGTTGTGATTATGCGATTTAAATATTAATTGTAAATTTTATCGCGTAACGTGAAAACGTGTGTATTTAATTCGTGTATTGTGTGACTAGTAAAGATAATGCATATGATTATTATTGTTAGTTTATATGCTTATTATTTTAGTTAAAAACCTTTTTAAAAAGAGTTTAAAAGCTTAATTTTTATAAAATGTAAATTACAAGGGTTAAATGGTAATTACAAGAAATTAAATAAAGCAAAAATCAAAATCCTAACCCTAATACCCCCATAATCGGCCGCGATCTCCCCTCTCCCTCTCCCTCCCCCTTTGCGATTTTCGGCCAAGAACACCCATAAAGCACGGATTTGATCGATTTCAAGGGTTGCAACAAGTTAGAATCATCAAATACAAGTCAATACACGCTTAAAGGTTAGATTTTTACATGTTTTTCAAGGTTTTTGATGTTGGCCGAGAGTTGGTGTTCGAAACCTGCAATTGAATGTCGATTCTTTGTTGTTTGATGATGTTATGATGTTAGTTAGGTTATATTGATGCTAGTTTACGTTGATTATGCAAGAAAGCTTCGATTTTGATGCATTGTTCATAGGTTACTAATAATAGTAACTTTATTTGTATGAATATGATGATTTGATGATGGATTGATGTTGTTAAAGTGTTTGTGATGGTATATGGATGTTAGATTGATAATATGAATACTAGAAACCTAAGAATGAATGTTGTAGTTCATAGGTTACCAAAAGTAGAAAATTTTGATGTTGAATGTTGATGAATTATGATGAATTGGTGATGTAATATGGTTGATGATGATACATGAGTATTGGATTATGATTTTGGTGCAAGAAATCTATGAATTAGGTAGTCTAGTTCATACCTTGCCAAAAGTGGAAACTTTTGTGTATGAAGATTTGTGTTTGGATGGTTTGCAAGTGTTTGATGAATGTTTATGATTTTTATGAGCTAGATTGGGCATGTTATTGATGATTATGTGGGTAATTCATGAAAGAATAGATTTGGGATGTACTTTCCCAAAAGGGAAACTTTATTTGTACAAAATCTTGAATATGATGATTTGAGCATGTTTAGGACATTAGGATCATGCTAGCATGTTCATGGATGATTTCTAAAGTGTTAGAATGTGTTGTTGGGTTGTATGACTGCTAAATTGGTTAGTTGACAGGTTTGGTCTGTTTGTGGGATTTCATGGTAATGGGTCATATGGGTTATGATAGGATTATTGTTTGGTTTGTAGTTGATCATGGTTGAATATCTTGGTTGATGTGAATTCTGTTGAATAATATGTTGATGGTCATCATACATGCGTGCGAATATGAGGCCCCAACTTAGTAGGATTGGCAGGGTTTAGGGTGTGAAGTCGTGAGTGGCTTCACATTGCATGTTGTGCAGGATTTGATTCTATGTTTGATGCATTAGTTATGGCATAGTATGTTGAGCAAGATGATTATTTGAGATTCGCATGACTTTTATGAAAATCTGGTTGTATGATGATCTAGGTAGTACATGTGGTTAATGAAGTGACATATGTGATCAGCTTGTATGTTAACCATGTGTGATGAATTGGTATGTTTGTTTGAATGGAATTTCACCTATAATGTCACCAACGGGTCAACTGGGTCAATGTGTCTTACTTTTTATAAAACCTTGAGTTGTTAGGTTATAGAGCACTTAGGGTTTCATCATGATTCTGTGTACACGTACTTATGTACTTGCGTGTTCTAAGTGACCTCTAAAGGTTGTCTTTCCACTCTCTCTTTCAAGTTAAGCTCTTAAGTTTTTGTTGTGCACACCAAGTGAGTTCATGCCCCACTCTTTTATCATACTCTATTTTGGGGGAGATAGCATAGTGGTTTTACAAACGCTTACTTTATATGAGTTGTGTATAGTATGATATAGTGCTGAGTACCATGAAAGTCCTCACACTTTTGGATTGTTAATAATGATGATTAGCGGGAAATCTTGGGTAGTACTACTGGGTCTGACGAGCCCCACCTGTGCGACTCGAGGTCAAACGGGTGTAATTTTTTCCTAACACAGACATCATCACGACCTGGTAAGTTGTGACGGGAGGCAACAAACGAAACACAGTCAGCTTCAATCGCAAAATCACTATGATTATTACTTGTGAATAGAGACTAGCTATCTATTTCAATGCACTTCTTATATTTTGCAACTATTACTGATTTATGATTAACGTAAACTCTTGAACTCACCAACCATTGTGTTGACTCTTTTAGTATGCTATTCTCAGGTTGAGGTTACCATTGCCTAGGAGCACGTGCACGGGTTAGCATCATTGTAGTTGTTAGCATGATTGAAACTTTGTTTTGGTTTGGTTATTAAACACTTAAGTATTTGTTGGTATTACTTTGGGCGGGTGTGTTTGCGCATTTTACCTTATATTGCTTTACTTTGGTCTTTCTGGTTTATTAAATGCTTCCGCATATTTTAAAGTTAAACTTTGATTTTGAATGTTTGTTCATATAGAGTCGTTTTGAGTAACTAATGACTGAGATCCTGGTATGTCACACGCCTCGCGGTAAAACCCCGCACGTGGATTTTGAGGGTGTGACTGATTGGTATCAGAGCCATTGGTTATAGGGAACTAGGTTCCATACACACTAGACTATAACCGCACAATTGTTAGTTACTTGTCACTTATTCTTTACTGTATACTCATTGGCATACGCAACATGTACTTCGCAGCATGGCATCGTCATCTCGTGATTTAGGCAAGAGACCAGCGCGATCTGAGTCACCTCCTACTTCTCCCGTACCTGATAGGGGATTTAACTGGCCCGACACCCTTCTCCTCCTGGCGAGATAGACTGGGATCATCCTTTCATACCTCCTGAGCTCGATCCTCCGCGGAACTGGGATTTCTACCCCACCTACATAAACCGTATGCCTTATAGAGAGCGTGTACCACCAGTAGTTCCTACTCGACCTAGGACTAGGTCATCGACAGCCTTTGCATTGCCTACTCCTCCTACATTGGACATCCCTCTCGAACAGGCGTTTGTAGCTTTGGTAGCCACTCTAGACATGGAGCGACAGCGGATTAGAGGACTCACTGATGAGAACTCTGCCTTACGATCTGAGATGCGACAGTTGTGCTATCAGGTAGAGATGCTTCAGGATCGACTCTCGATGGCCATTGGTGGACATCATACCCTGGCAGGCAACGTTTTAGCACTTACCGAGTGCCTGAACGCGCAGGACATAGTGGTAGATGATAGATTTGTTGAACTCGAGGCACAGCTAGTAGCACTTCAGATTGCTGAAGCCCCTGCACCTGGGGAAGACCCTGATGAGGAAGACCCGGAAGAGGAACCGGAGGAAGCCCCCGAAGAAGAACCATCAGAGATGGATGAGGACAGCGACGGATCTGATGTGTTGGACTGATTCTACTCTTATATGACTTAGACTATATAGTGTTTCTTTTCTTTGAAACCTATGTGGGAAGGGTTGTTTCCCACCCAACTGAAAAACTAAAATTTTGACATTGATGGAATATTTTGTGAACCATTTACAATTTATTTATCTTTGGTTATTATTTCTGTTATAAATGTTATGGTTTTAATGAAATCCTTATTTCTTATTATTTACTGTACTTCAATGAGATTAATGTGTTGGATGTTACTCATTATTGTATTTGTGAATGTAAAGTAAAATATGGACGGACGTGGAAGAGGACATGGACGAGGTCGTGGACGTGGCGCCGGAGGTCGTGGTGCCGTTGCCATAAACATGACACCTGCAGAGTTGGCTGCCTTAATTAACGAGCACGTACAGGCAGCAGTGGCTGCTGCCCAAACCTAACAGCCAGCAGGTAAATGATAAGAGAGGTTTAACCAATTATCCTAGTTACTTGTCTGTGATACCTGACTAATGTATGGTTTTTCGAAACAGGACCTCCACCTTGTACTTACAAGTCCTTTATGGATTGTAAACCCCACACCTACAGCAGGATGGAAGGAGCTGTGGGATTAGTACGGTGGTTTGAGAAGATTGAGTCTGTCTTCGCGAAATGCAACTGCCCGCCTACTGATCAGGTGAAGTTCGTGACTGGAACCCTTGAGGGTGCAGCACTATCCTGATGGAATGCCCAGGTACAAATGCTGGGAAGCCATGGCTAATGAACTACCCTGGAATGAATTTAAAGAGATCATGATCGAGGAATACTGCCCCCAAAACGAAGTGCAGAAGCTGGAGATTGAGTTCTGGCAACACAAGATGCAAGGCTCAGAGATTGAAGCCTACACTACTCGTACTCATGAGTTGGCCACACTCTGCCCGGGAATGGTCAATGAAATGCACAAGAGAGTCGAGCACTACATACGTGGACTGGTGCCCGAGATTCAGAGTATGGTAACTGTTTCCAACCCCACTACCATACAGCAGGCTATCCGGACAGCCCACAGGCTGACTGACCAGGCAGTTGAGCAAGGACGGTTACCCAAACGGGGCGCGGTTGCTAGTGTGTCCGACAACAAGCGAAAGTGGGAGAACATTAGTAACAAAGGTTCATCCTCTAGTAACCAGCAACAACAACAGCAGCAGTACATTAAGAAGCACCAACCTCACCAACAGCAAAGAAAGTTAGATAACAATCGTAACTATAATCAGTCATCTTCAGTACCACAGGGACAAGGAGGCTATGTTGGGAAAAATCCCAAATGCTACCGATACAATTACCACGACACCAGCAGGTGTGATAATTTCTGATGCTAGCGTTGTGGTAAAGTTGGACACTCAGCGAAGGATTGTCAGGGTGAACTGATGAAGAAACCTCAACAATCTCAAGAAACTCCGAAAGGTTGTTTCGAGTGCAGAAAAGAAGGCCATTACAGACGCAATTGTCCACAGCTTAAGAGGAATGGAAATGGCGGGAACAACACTGGCAATAACAACAACGGCAACAACATTAACAACAACAATGGCAATGGTAATAACAACGGTGGCAACAACAATGGAGCCAAAGGTAGAGCTTTCGTTATTGGCCCAGGTGAGGCTCTAAACGATCATACAACAGTAACTGGTAAATTCTCAGTTAATGGTCATTTTGTTACCGTATTATTTGATACTGGAGCTGATAGAAGCTTTATTTCCACTAAGTTTAGTAGTCTTTTAAGTGATATGCCTTTAACATTAGAATCTAAGTACACCGTAGAGTTAGCTGACGGTAAACAGATTCACGTGACACATATCCTTTGAGGCTACAAGATAGAACTTGCTGGTCATACCTTCGATATAGATCTCATGACTATCACACTTGGGAACTTCGATGTAGTAGTCGGCATGGATTGGCTTTCTGACAAGCAAGCGGAAGTCATATGTCACGAGAAGGTTATACGGATTCCTAACGGCAAAGAAATTCTCTCGGTTAAAGGTGATAAGAGTGGTGCAGTGATGGGCATCATCTCGTTCATGAAGGCACAGAAGTTGTTACGAAAAGGTCGTCTAGCCATATTGGCACTTGTCACTGACAAACAACCAGAGAAAAAGAAGATAGAGGATATCCCCATGGTTTGTGAGTTTCCCGAGGTGTTTCTAGAGGACCTGCCTGGACTGCCACCTCATCGTCAAGTCGATTCCAAATTGATTTGACTCCAGGAGCCGCTCCGATTGCGAGAGCACCTTACCAGTTAGCTCCGAACGAACTGTAGGAATTATCCCCTCAACTCCAATAACTGTTGGATAAAGGATTTATCCGACCCAGCTCATCGCCCTGGGGAGCGCCAGTACTATTTGTCAAGAAGAAGGACGGTACATTTCGAATGTGCATTGACTATAGGGAACTGAACAAGGTTACGATCAAGAATAGATATCCCTTACCTTGTATAGATGATTTGTTTGATCAACTGCAAGGATCAAGCTATTATTCTAAGATTGACCTGAGGTTTGG
Source organism: Flaveria sonorensis (assembly GCA_025506505.1). Classification (NCBI taxonomy): domain Eukaryota; kingdom Viridiplantae; phylum Streptophyta; class Magnoliopsida; order Asterales; family Asteraceae; genus Flaveria; species Flaveria sonorensis. The sequence continues at coordinate 10,583 of JACCIY010001089.1, read as the reverse complement.
GTATCATCAGCTGAAAGTTTGAGAGGAGGACATCTCGAAGACTGCCTTTCGTACACGTTACGATCACTACGAGTTCTTGGTCATGCCATTCGGGTTGACGAATGCACCAGCGGTGATCATGGACCTCATGAATCGCGTGTGCAAACCCTATCTTGATCAGTTTGTTATTGTCTTTATTGATGACATATTGATCTACTCAAAGACCAAGGAAGAACATGAGGAGCACGTACCTTTAATCTTGGAATTACTTAGAAAAGAACAATTGTACGCCAAATTTTCTAAGTGTGATTTCTGGATACGCGAAGTGCAATTCTTGGGTCATATTGTTAACGAGAAAGGAATACATGTTGATCCGGCTAAAATTGAAGCGATAAAGAATTGGTCGGTTCCTAAGACTCCAAGTGAGATACGACAGTTTCTTGGACTGGCAGGATACTATCGCCGATTCATTGAAGGATTTTCTAAGATTGCTCAACCCCTCACAGCCTTGACTCACAAGAGAACGATGTACAAATGGGGCGAGAGTCAGGAATCTGCTTTCCAGTTGCTGAAACAGAAATTGTGTAGCGCACCGATATTAGCATTACCGGATGGAAGTGACGATTTTGTAGTCTATTGTGACGCTTCCATTCAAGGACTTGGGTGTGTATTGATGCAGCAAGATAAGGTAATAGCTTACGCCTCTAGACAACTAAAAGTTCATGAGAAAAACTATACCACCCATGACTTGGAGCTGGGTACGGTAGTTTTTGCCTTAAAGATCTGGAGACACTACTTGTACGGTACCAAGTGCACTATTTACACCGATCACAAGAGTCTTCAGCACATCTTTGAGCAAAAGGAATTGAACATGAGGCAAAGACGTTAGGTAGAGGTACTGAACGACTATGATTGTGCCATCAGATACCATCCGGGGAAAGCAAATGTAGTCGCTGACGCGCTGAGTAGGAAAGAAACTGCTAAGCCTCGACGTGTGCGAGCTTTGTAGCTTACCATTAGCACACAATTACCTGAACAAATCCGAGAGGCTCAGATAGAAGCTTTGATAGCAGAAAACATTGGGTTTGAATAGTTGAGGGGAATGGAAAAACAATTGGAAGTAAAAGCGAATGGAATTTGTTACTTCATGGATAGACTTTGGGTACCTCTACATGGAAACCTGAGAGACTTGGTCATGAGTGAGGCACACAAGTCTAAGTACTCTATACATCCTGGATCTGACAAGATGTATCATGATCTGAAGGCGCACTATTAGTGGCCTAATATGAAAGTGGATGTAGCTACCTATGTGAGCAAGTGTCTGACCTGCTCGAAAGTAAAAGTGGAATATCAGAAACCATCTGGGTTGTTACAATGCCTGGGATCCCTATGTGGAAGTGGGAACAGATCTCAATGGATTTCATTACCAAGCTACCCCGAACTCCTACTGGTTGTGACACGATATGGGTTATTGTGGACCGATTAACGAAGTCTGCTCATTTCTTGGCAATAAGGGAAACAGACAAGATGGAGAAGTTAACCCGAATTTATTTGAAGGAAATAGTTTCAAGACATGGTGTACCAGTTTCAATCATTTTCGACAGCGATGCTCGTTTCACATCGCATTTCTGGCAGTCGTTGCAGAAATCTTTGGGTACGCGATTGGATATGAGTACTGCTTATCATCGACAGACTGATGGTCAAAGTGAGCGTACTATACAGACGTTGGAGGACATGCTATGTGCTTGTGTGATTGACTTCGGGAATAACTGGGAAGTTCACCTACCATTAGTGGAATTTTCTTACAACAACAGTTATCACACCAGCATAAAGGCAGCACCTTTTGAAGCTTTGTATGGGAGAAAATGTAGATCACCAGTTTGTTGGGCTAAAATTGGTGATAGCCAGCTAACGGGTCCTGAGTTAGTACACGAGACCATTGAGAAGATTGTACAGATAAGAAACCGTATGGCTGCAGCGCGCGACAGCAGAAAAGTTATGCTGACAAGCGACGGAAACCTCTAGAGTTCCAGGTTGGCGACAAGGTCTTATTGAAAGTCTCACCGTGGAAAGGCGTGATTCGGTTTGGTAAAAGAGGAAAACTAAATCCAAGATACGTTGGACCGTTTGAGATATTGGAAAGAATAGGTCCAGTAGCCTATCGACTAGCCTTACCTGATTCATTGAGTGGAATCCATGACGTATTCCATGTTCCAAATCTAAAGAAGTGTTTAACGGATGAAAGATGCTCGTACCGCTTGAGGAAGTTCAAGTAGATGAACAATTACGCTTCATTGAGGAACCAGTCGAGGTGATGGATAGGTAAAGACACTTAAGCAAAGCAAGATACCCATAGTCAAGGTTTGTTGGAACTCGAGACGTGGACCAAATTCACATGGGAACGTGAAGACCAAATGAAGCTTAAGTATCCTCAGCTATTCGAAAAGATGATGCCAGCCGGCGAAGGTACTGATTTAAATTTCGGAACAAAATTTCTTTCAACATGGGGATGATGTGACAACTCACCCGAAACTCACTCGATTACTTTGTGCCAATGCAGTAGACCAGTGATGGAACACACCATGTAACGCAATTTTCGGGACGAAAATTCTTTCAACATTGGGATAATGTGACATCTGGTAATTTTCCGTTACCAAATTCCGTTAGTTCCGTTAAGTCTTGCATACACGTGTCGTGAGCACAAACTAGTTGTCGTTGAACGTTGGTGACTTAATAATAATTAATAATGTTAAAACAAATAATTACTATGTTGATTATTAGTTGTATATGCGATTTAAATATTAATTGTAAATTTTATCGCATAATGTGAAAACGTGTGTATTTAATTCGTGTATTGTGTGACTAGTAAAGATAATGCACATGATTATTATTGTTAGTTTATATGCTTATTATTTTAGTTAAAAACCTTTTTAAAAAGAGTTTAAAAGCTTAATTTTTATAAAATGTAAATTACAAGGGTTAAATGGTAATTACAAAAAATTAAATAAAGCAAAATCCTAACCCTAATACCCCCATAATCGGCCGCGATCTCCCCTCTCCCTCTCCCTTTGCGATTTTCGGCCAAGAACACCCACAAAGCAGCGGATTTGATCGATTTCAAAGGTTGCAACAAGTTAGAATCATCAAATACAAGTCAATACACGTTTAAAGGTTAGATTTTTACATGTTTTTCAAGGTTTTTGATGTTAGCCGAGAGTTGGTGTTCGAAACCTGCAATTGAATGTCGATTCTTTGTTGTTTGATGATGTTATGATGTTAGTTAGGTTATATTGATGCTAGTTTACGTTGATTATGAAAGAAAGCTTCGATTTTGATGCGTTGTTCATAGGTTACTAATAATAGTTACTTTATTTGTATGAATATGATGATTTGATGATGGATTGATGTTGTTAAAGTGTTTATGAAGGTATATGGATGTTAGATTGATGATATGAATGCTAGAAACCTAAGAATGAATGTTGTAGTTCATAGGTTACCAAAAGTAGAAACGTTTGATGTTGAATGTTGATGAATTATGATGAATTGGTGATGTAATATGGTTGATGATGATACATGAGTATTGAATTATGATTTTGGTGCAAGAAATCTATGAATTAGGTAGTCTAGTTCATACCTTGCCAAAAGTGGAAACGTTTGTGTATGAAGATTTGTGTTTGGATGGTTTGCAAGTGTTTGATGAATGTTTATGAGTTTTATGAGCTAGATTGGGCATGTTATTAATGATTATGTGGGTAATTCATGAAAGAATAGATTTGGGATGTACTTTCCCAAAAGGGAAACTTTATTTGTACAAAATCTTGAATATGATGATTTGAGCATGTTTAGGACATTAGGATCATGCTAGCACGTTCATGGATGATTTCTAAAGTGTTAGAATGTGTTGTTGGGTTGTATGACTGCTAAATTGGTTAGTTGACAGGTTTGGTCTGTTTGTGGGATTTCATGGTAATGGGTCATATGGGTTATGATAGGATTATTGTTTGGTTTGTAGTTGATCATGGTTGAATATCCTGGTTGATGTGAATTCTGTTGAATAATATGTTGATGGTCATCATACACGCGTGCGAATATGAGGCCCCTACTTAGTAGGATTGGCAGGGTTTAGGGTGTGAAGTCGTGAGTGGCTTTACATGGCATGTTGTGCATGATTTGATTCCATGTGTGATGCATTAGTTATGGCATAGTTATGTTGAGCATGATGATTATTTGGGATTTGCATGACTTGTATGAAAATCTGGTTGTATGATGATCTAGGTAGTACATGTGGTTAATGAAGTGACATATGTGATCAGATTGTATGTTAACCATGTGTGATGAATTGGTATGTTTGTTTGAATGGAATTTCACTTATAATGTCACCAACGAGTCAAACGGGTCAACTGGGTCAATGTGTCTTACTTTTTATAAAATCTTGAGTTGTTGGGTTATAGAGTACTTAGGGTTTCATCATGATTATGTGTACACGTACTTATGTACTTGCGTGTTCCAGGTGACCTCTAAAGGTTGTCTTTCCACTCTATCTTTCAAGTTAAGCTCTTAAGTCTTTGTTGTGCACACCAGGTGAGTTCATACCCCACTCTTTTAGCATACTCTCTTTTGGGGGAGATAGCATACTGGTTTTACAAACGCTTACTTTATATGAGTTGTGTATAGTATGATATAGTGCTGAATACCATGAAAGTCCTCATACTTTCGGATTGTTAATAATGATGATTAGCGGGAAATCTTGGGTATACTACTGGGTCTGACGAGCCCCACCTGTGCGACTCGAGGTCAAACGGGTGCAATTTTGTCCTAACACAGACACCGTCACGACCTGGTAAGTTATGATGGGAGGCAACAAACGACAGTCAGCTTCAATCGCGAAATCACTATGATTATTACTTTTGAATATAGACTAGCTATCTATTTCAATGTCCTTCTTATATTTTGCAACTATTTCTGATTTATGATTAACGCAAACTCTTGAACTCACCAACCATTGTGTTGACTCTTTTAGTATGCTATTCTCAGGTTGAGGTTACCATTGCCTAGGAGCACGTGCACGGGTTAGCATCATTGTAGTTGTCAGCATGATTGAAACTTTGTTTTGGTTTGGTTATTAAACATTTAAGTATTTGTTGGTATTACTTTGGGTGCGTGTGTTTGCGCATTTTACCTTATATTGCTTTACTTTGGTCTTTCTGGTTTATTAAACGCTTCTGCATATTTTAAAGTTAAACTCTAATTTTGAATGTTTGTTCATATAGAGTCGTTTTGAGTAACTAATGACTGAGATCCTGCTATGTCACACGCCTCGCGGTAAAACCCCGCACGTGGATTTTGAGGGTGTGACATATAAGCCTGAGCTTGGGAAGAATATCCAATAAAGTTTCAATCATCTGACTTCCCATCAAATTTGGCTACCTGATCTTTGGTATTCAAGATGGTGCAAGGACATCCAAATGACCTTAGAAAACCAATAAATGGTCTCCTTTTGTGCCACAACTCATAAGGAGTCTTACCATGAGTCTTAACCACTAAAACTTTATTCTGCACATAGTAGCCTGTGTTAACTGCCTCTACCCAAAAGGTTATGGGCAGTTTAGAGTCAGACAACATGGTTCTTGCAGCTTCAATAAGTGTCATGTTTCTCCTCTCAGCAACACCATTTTGCTGAGGAGTCCTGGGATCACTATATTGTCTTGTAATACCCTTTTCATCACAAAATGTATCAAGGATTTGGTTCTTAAATTATGTTTCTTGATCACATCTTATGGTCTTGACCTTGTGATCAGATTGATTCTCAATTTTTAGAATGAAATTCTTCAAGATCTCAGGGGTCTCATCCTTAGTTCTAAGGAAAAAGACCCAAGTGAATCTTGTGAAATCATCTGTGATCACTAAGTACTAAGAGGTCCTTCCTAAACTCATTACACTAGTTGGGGCAAACAAATCCATATGTAATAGGTGTAGGGAAGTAGTGATGGAGTTCATTTCCTTTGGTTTGTGAGACACTTTGTGTTGCTTCCCCTTCAGGCATGCAACACAGTGGTCATTATTTGTAAACTCTTTCATTGACATTCCAATTACCAAATCATTCTTAATTAATTTATTCATGTTCTTAAAATTTACATGGCATATTCTTTTATGCTAAAGAAAAAGACTCATCACTATTTGCTTTAGATAGAAAGCAAGAAACTTCTCCTAAAGGAGATGTTTCATGTAAATCCATCTTGTACATGTTCCCTCTCCTGGGGGCTCTAAGCAGGATATGCTCTTAAGGAATGGCCACCCCGGGCTTGAGAACAATGCACTCATGCTCAGTGAAGAGCATATGGTGTTTCTGATCACAAATATCAATACACTCAGAAGATTTTACCCAAGCTCCTTGACAAAGTTTACCTTCTCAATGCTGAGCTTACCATTTGTGACTTTGCCCCTTCCAGAAATGTAACCACCAGAATCCCCTCTAAAAGCAACTGGTCCTCCATTAATTTCCTTAAAATTTTGAAGCAGAGAACCATTACCAGTCATGTGCCTGGAACAACCACTATCAATAATCCAAACATTCTTCTTGGTCTTTAACTGTTCTTGCATAAAAAGAGGTGATTAGTTACACTTAGAAACCTAATCCTCATTGGTCTTGGGCTTATTAAAATGAGTTGAAGACAATGTAACAGTAAGTGATCCTATATTCAAGCTTTGAGGATCATTTGTTGTTGTTGATGAAGAACATTCAGTCACGTGGTCTTCCTTCATCTTCCACACCACCTTTTGAAGATTGGGCCTGCCCTTCAAAGCTTCAAAACTTTTGGAGACTGGACCTTTGGAAGATCTTGCTTTCACTGCAGCAAGCTTCAATACTTCGGAAGCATTCCTTTCTTTCGAGACCAACTTTTCTTCCGAAGGAAAATTTTCACCTGTCTTCTTCTTCATTTTGGAGCTTCCAAAGGAAACAGATTTTCCTTCCGAAGCTGTTTGTTCCTTCTTCTTCTCAGAAGTGTTCTTCTTGGTCATGTGGATGGTACTTTTGGGATTGTACTTGCAATCCTTGGCCAGATGAGAAGTACTACAACACATGACACAGTTGAGTTCCTTCATTCTGAGAGTCTTCTTTTGAGAGCAAGACTGAGTTTGATCACTTTCCTTCTCCATCTTTATCTTTACAAATGTAGAAACAAGCTTCTTAGGGAGAGGCTTGCTCTTGGAGCTGGATGGTTCAGGCTGTGTAACAGTGGTACACAGCTGGTCAGTCTTCTTCTCCTTGCTGGAATGATTTGAAACTAAACTAGAACTCCTGGTACTAGAGTTCATAGTTGAGTCTTCAGTCTTTACCACTTCAAAACCTGCAGAAATAAACACTTATTTTTGCTTTGAGTCAAAAGTGGCCTTGATTTCTTGAGCCTTCTTTGATCTTCTCTTAGCTCTTCTAATCTAGTTCTTTCTCTTTGACTTGGTCATTCCAAACTCTTTCCTCTCCTTAGGAGAATAGTGATCCTTCTTAGGATGATCTTCTTCACTCTTCTCAAAGTCATCCTTCACTGTCTCCTCTTCATCCTCTTCAATAATAGAGTCTATGAGGGGAAGCTCATCTTCATAAGTTCCACACCTTGGAGATATTACAGACAATAGAGTGTATGGAGGAGCTATATCAGTAGATCCCAGTCCCTGCTTATTCTGATAACAAACTCTTACATGTAGTGATGAGGATATTATGTTCTTGAAGGTCTCTTCTTCAAGAACATATTTTTCTGCCCTGGCTTTGCTGATCACAAGCTCAGCCTGGCATTCAGTTAACTTTGAGATGAGATCTTTGATTTGAGTCCTGTAATTAGTGTGCTCATGCTTAAGAGTTGAAATGGTTTTCTCTAGATCTTCTATCTTAAGTTTATAATCATTTTCAGCTCTTTTAAAGTCAGCTTTTAAGATATTTAAGGACTCATGATCAGATCTCATCTCTGAGTTATAGGACCTGTATCTATTAACTTTAGCAATGCATTCAAGAGTACAAAGATGTTCCAATACCTTGGCTTCATCATGGTCTGCCATTAGTGCTTGGTTTGGAGAAGCATCCTCAACCTGAAAGCTCCAGTCAAAGCCTTCTTCTTCAACAGCAACTGCAGCTTGCTATCTTCGCTTCTCATTCTGGTGAGCTCCCTCAGTGTAGTTAGGCCTGGATTGTGCTTGGCCACCATTTGACTTTGGTGCCTTGCACTCCCTGGAAAAGTGTCCCATTTGGTTACAGTTGTAATACTTCACCTTGCTTTTGTCCAGTCCAAACTTTCCACTAGCTACATTGCTAGGAAACCTTCTCCCAGTCCTCTTGTAGAACTTTTGGGCTCTATGAGTGAGTAGAGCCATCTATTGGACTATTTCCATATATTCCAGATCATCTGGATGGATACAGTCCAGGTCTTCAAGAGTGAAGAGAAAGTTGCCTGAGCTTTCATCAGAAGACACAAAATATTGTGAAGAACTTGTCTCCTGGAATGGGCTTCCAGGGATGTAGCCTTCCCTTGGTGTCTCCAGAAAGGTGATGAAAGGACCCTTTTGTGATTTGTCCGGGTAGCAGATGAGATGGTGCTGTGGTTCTCTGCAATCCCTTTCAACCATATGAAGGGCTGAACTCTGATGAGTGTTGGAGTTACCAGATGAGTTCTGCATGTTCATCTCCATCTGGTATCCACAGAGTATTCCATATAACTCAGTGAGAGTAAGAGTCTTGAGGTTTTCAGTCCTCTTAATGACCAAACAGTTGTGTGTCCATTGTCTGGGAAGAGAAGACATGAAGTTCCTAACATATCTCTATTCTCAATGGTTACTCCAACATCAGCTAGAGTATCCACAATCTCAACGTACCTAAAGTACTATTGAGTCATGGTTTCACCTGTCTTGAAGTTGAAATTTTCAAACTGCTGCTTCAAGAGGTCCTTCTTGTTCTCTTTGGCTTCATTGGACCCCTTATACATCAGCTTTAGTGCATCCCATTGCTGTTTGGCGGTCTTTCACTTCTTGAAACATCTGTAGATGGAGTTAGGAAGAGCAGTTTGAAGGGCTGTCATAGCTTTCTGATCAATATCAATTTTCTTCCAATCTTCTTCAGAAATATTAGCCCTTTCCTTTGATATCATACCACCACCACCACCAGCTGAAGTGGTGTATGGTACATGAGGTCCATTAACAACAGACTCCTACATCCTGGAATCTTGAGACTTGATGAAGCCTTCCATTTTTTGGCACCAAGTATCAAAATCCTCAGAAGTGATCAGTGGGGAGTTTGTTATAGTTCCAGTTTCCATATCAGCCTTTGAGATAGATGCCATTTGAAAAGTTAAGTGAAGTGTGAAACTAAGAGGATTTAAGACGATGAGATTTTACAATCAAGAGCCTGGAACGCTCTGATACCAATTGTAGGACCGGGTTAGGGTTACATTTAGTTTCACAAGAGGAATGATCTTAGATCACTTAACAGTTCAAATAGGAAACAGGAAACTTTGAAGATACAAGAAACACAAGTAACAATAAGACAGAACTTAGAACAATAACACAAGTATTAGTTTTCAAGGATGTTGTATATTGATCTCAAGTTCTATTACAAGTATTCAAAGCATAATCTAAAATACAAGGACCTGAGACTCTTTTATATTACAACCTACAACCGTCAATACTTGGAAGGACAGTTAGAATTGACTGATCTAGACAACAAGATCAATCTAGAGTCAAAAGGCAGATTGCATTTTGACTAGTGACTATGACATGCCATAACTCACTGACTTTTCCTAGTACAAAAAGTCTAAAGAACAAAAGAAGAAAATTACAGACAAAGACTTTATCTACTATTCACTAAAGCATTAAAGTTTCACCAACTCATACAAGTTGGTGAGTTAACAGAGTTGCAGCAGTAAGTTGGTCAGCTTTATCAAAAGTAGATCAGAGAAAGCATCTTTTCTCTGTCTTCCAAACAAATCAGTCTTCACAGCAAAATGGATTCAGAAGACTTTGTCTTTGAAGCTTCGAAAGACTTCATCTTTGGCTTCGGAAGAACTTGGCCTCTGGCTTCGGAAGTTTTTACACTTGGAATATTTTCTGTTAAGTGTAAAGCTTCCGAAGTAATTTCTTCTGAACTTTAGGCTTCGAAAGACTTTACACTTAGAGTTTTAGAGAGTGTAAAGCTTCCGCAGCAAGTTCATCCTTGTTCCTTAGTGCAGTTAGAAGATCTTTGATTGCATAAGCCTCATAATCTTCAGATAGATCAATCAGTCTTCACAGCAAAATGGCTTCAGAAGACTTTGTCTTTGAATCTTCGGAAGACTTCATCTTTGGCTTCGAAAGAACTTGGCCTCTTGCTTCGGAAGTTTTTACACTTGGAATATTTTCTGTTAAGTGTAAAGCTTCCGAAGTAATTTCTTCTGAACTTTTGGCTTCTGAAGACTTTACACTTAGATTTTTAAAGAGTGTAAAGCTTTCGCAACAAGTTCATCCTTGCATGTTGGAAGATCTTTGGTTGCATCAGCCTCATAATCTTCAGATAGATCCTTACAATTATTATTATTATTATTATATTATTATTATTATTATTATTATTATTTTTATAATTATTG